>QVNW01000917.1:0-32253 GCA_014825475.1 Pseudomyrmex flavicornis | reverse complement strand
AAAAAAAAAAAAAAAAAAAAGAAAAGTTTTCGTGGCGCATATATTAAACCCGTGTAAATGTGTCTTCTCTCGCGTCGGTGTGCACGAATCTTAATTCTTTCTTAGTTATCTCCTTCCACTAATTCACGATGATGGCGAAAAAGGGGAAATAGGGAAGGTAAAAAAAAAAAAAAAGGAAGGGAGGGAATAAAGTTAAAGCCGCGGCCAACATTTTTCGCCGCCTTTATCTTGAAAGATTAAAGGCTTAAGGCGTTCACCGCCATTCGGTAAGTATTTTGTCGTCCGATCGCGCTTTCTGTTTCCAAATTGCACGCTCTTTTTTTTTTTTTTTTTTTGTCATACAGAATCGGATAAAACGAACAAATCGAGCAAAATCATAGACCCGTCAAAAGTAAAACCAAAATGTAGTCGAAAAACCAGACGGCCTAAATTCTAAATTCAATTAAACTCGAATTACATTAGAATTCGTAAAACTGCGATAATTAAAAGTATTGATTATCGGGGGCGAGAGCGGCGGGGGTGATCTCGTACATCTGTTCATTAGGTAATGAACTTATTAAATCAGAGAAGCGCGCGTTGTGTCTGTGTGTGGCCGGGGAATTTACCTATACGGTCTCCCCTTCGCGTTCGTTATTCGCTTAATTATCTGGAAACACTGTAAAGGTTAATTGTAATTGGAAATAATACCAACCGTCCCGTATGTATGTGTGTGTGTGGTGTGTGGTGTTTTTACGCAACGTCTGAAAAATTCGGCGTGTGTAACACTTGAAATAATAAAATGAATAGTCGTCGTCGTCCCATTATAATGCGATTGATGTTATTTGCGAGAGCACAGGGATTTGCAAAATGCGCGCGGAGCTATTACATAACAATATAAATATCCGAGTTGTAAATGAGCGATTATTGCATAAACGCGCATGTCTATGCTATATATAAGCATCGTATTCCCTTTCGCGGGAATAACGATGGATTATCAATTTGTAACTGCATTTTAATTATAATCAAAGTAATATAAATTAAAAAATAAATAAATTTCCTCTCGTGTATTAATTTAATGAAAATATATATGCACGTATATATTTGGCGTATGTGCTTCAATCTGAGTTGAACGCATTATCGCGTTAATATTTGTTGTTAAAAATAAATATTTCTACGTATCTTGTTAGGAAATTATCATGCAATGAAAATTTTTAAATGAAATAGTTTTTCTCTCTCTCTCTTTCTCTCTCTCTTTCTCTGTTTGATTAATAGCTCAAGACGATTAGTTCATCTTAGTAAATACATTGTTTAGACTAATTAGTTTTTTTTTTTTTTTTTTTTTTTTTTTTTTTTTTTTTTAATTGATGCCGAAAAGTTGAATTAATTATGAAAGATCAATTAACGTGGAATACGTTATAACAAGATACCTGTTGATAAAAGCGTCTGGAAATATATAATCAATGTGCATATTTAATTCATTCGTTCAATTAGTTTTACGTGCGCGTACTTTTTCGATTGTTGAGAAGAATTATTTCAAATTATTTCACAAGATAGTCGTTAATTTGCAACAATGGGCGCAAGTTTATTAATGACATTCTGATTAACTCCGCCGAAATTTCGCCGATAATTCCGCTAATTTTACACGTCGTATAATGGCGGAGAAACTTTCGAATCTCTAACCCGCATAACCGAATTAACGTGGAGAAACGTTTCTGGTAAGGTTTACCGTGCTACAGTTTAATCCCGCGTTCCAGGTCGTGTCCAGAATGAAGCGACGGCGGTGGTGCACGCTGAGAGAGAGAGAGAGAGAGAGAGAGAGAGAGAGAAAGAGGAAGAGAGAGAGAGAGAGAGGAGCGAGGGTGAGGAGTGACGTAAAATTTAAGAACCACCCGCATTAAAATCACTGCCTCCGCTAGTATTTCAAGCGGTTCCTTCCTTGTCGCTCCTTGTTCTCACGTGTGCTCCTTCTCGCGCGCGTTACGCTCTTCTCCGGTGTGCGCAAAGGGTGAAAGCGTCGTACGACAGAAGGAGACGGGACGGGAGAAACAAAGAAGGAAACGAGATGGAGGAGAGCGGCGAGTATATAAAGGGTTCGCAAAGTGACTCGAATTGCTGCGCCAGTCGACTTTACGAGACGGGGTATTGCTAATATCAGAACGTAAGGGCCACCCCACCCTTCCAATTCAGTAAAGTCTTCGTTTCGAGCCCTTTACCACCGTAGTCAGAAACCGACGGCGCGATGGCTCCGAGACTCCTTAATCGTTCGACCCTCCGCGACATTTTTAGTGGCCATCAAAAACTGAACGTTGGGCTTAATTATTAGGGCAGAAAAAACGAGCGTTCTCTCTTGTTGTCGCCGTTACTTTCCGCTATTTCAGCACGCTGTTCGTTTATTCGTTCGCGTTTTCGATAATCTTCAATTGCATGAGAATAAACAAACGACCGGGAATTTTTAAAATAATTTGTCGTAAAAAATTGAAAATTATAAATCGTTTGAAACACACCAAAGAAACAGATAATTAAAATGTCAAAAACAAGCAATTGGATATTAAACATTATTTAAAAGATAATAGTTTTATTACACAATTCAACAGAAAAATAAATAATTTGTTTTAAATAGGAATTTAAAACAAATTTCCCACTCACACGCATTGGTGCGCTTCTCTGTTTCGTTTTTTAAATTGGATTGATTAATTAATTAATAGACATACGCAAATATAAACATAGCCAGCATTTATCGACGGTGTCGATACATAATTTACTGATTAACGAGTGTGCCTGATTAAGAGACAATCCCGTTTCTCGTTAGGGAGCAACGCAAACGAACGAGCATTTCAAGCGGAATGATTCCCCTTTAATTGCACACGGCAAGACCGGTTTGGCGCGCGTGATGCTTTTTCTCTCCCGTCGGGTCTACACAAAGCTTTTCTGTCATCCGAACCGTCGCGATCGCGATCCGCGTCATCGTATCGCCCTCGGTGAGAATTTTAGAAGGGCTCGCCGTCATGCGATCTAACGCCCTCAAAAAAAAAAAAAAAAAAAAAAAGCTCTCAAAACGGTCAGTCGAATCGCCTTTGCGCTAAAATAAATTACATTTTTTTTTTTTTTTTTTACCTCGTTCAGTGTCACAGCTCTTTCTGATGACGCTTGATTATTCGACGCGCGGATGTTCGACGCCGCGCATGTATTTCTACTTGCGTGCCGAATGTTAAATCAAATCGCAAACAGAATATCAGTCTTTTATGCTTTTTGAAATTGATGCCGGCACGACATCAAAACAGCCGGCTGCGTTTCAGTTCCGCACAAAAGTGCGGCAATTAGTTACCTTCTAACGAGTAGAAGTGTCAAAAGGACAAAGCGATGGAAATAATGAATGGCCCTTAGCGCACGTTATGTATGCGTCACCCCGGACATATAAAGCTCGGGCAAAACGATGCCACGTAGGTATACGCGGTGTGTGTCTGGTGTGTCACGCGTATACACGTGCTCTCGGCTCCGCGAACAAACGAGTGAACCCGAATGAAAGATCGTTTCAGCCGCTAAGGTTAACGCGCGCGCGGCCATTGCGAAATTACGAGGAAGATCCCGCGCGCTTCCCGAAGCTTGGATTATTATACGGGGGCAGGGGTTTCCACTCGTGCCTCTCGTCTCGCGAATCTCTTATGTGTCGCGGTGTGTGTCCCCAAGGTGCGAGCGAGAAAAAAGGGAGAACGAAAAAAAAAAATAAACACCGTTTCGCATTAAAAAGTTTTAATTAGTATGTTACATTTACTATATACAACACGTACCCCGCAGACCGTCGCCGAGCACCCCCAGGAGTGCGCGTGCCCCTGTTTGGAATCCTCTGTTATAGGGCAATGAAAATTTTATCAAGCCATTTCAAACGCAGCACGCGACTCGTGTGTGCACGGAAACTTCAGCGAATTCCTAAGAGATCGTCTCTTGAAGGAAAAACCGACGGACAACTCGCGAAGGTAAGAAGCCGGAAAACACCCGTTGCTTGAAACACTTGCGCACGCCTACGTGCGTGCATATTGCGGAGGGGAAAGTAGCTTAGTTTCGCCGCGGGACCCGAAATTAGATTTCGTTCGAGAGGAGACGTTCCAAATGTTCGCCCCTCTATAACCTTCCCTTTTCTTTATCCCGTTCTTACGTCTCACTTCTCTCTCTCTCTCTCTCTCTCTCTCTCTCTGCCATCCCGTTGATGTACATCAACCACCCGCTCCCGCACCTTCATTCTTTCGTTTCTCCGCGTCTTCACTCCGGACCGCGTTCTCTTCTTACGGCCGGCGGGGGTTTCTTTCTCGTTTCTTCCTTCCTTCCTTCCTTCCTTCCTTCCTTCCGCGCCGAGATTCCGCTTCCTCCGGAGACGCTCGACGACGTCGCGACGCTTCTTTACATTCCGCGGCACTATGCATATTTCACCGATTTTTATGGAATTCCTTGTAGACTTCTTTCTGTTTCCTCTTCTGCGTCCGCTTTCTGCTCTTTCTCCATTTCTATTACAGACTCCATTCTTTTTTCCCTCTCTCTCTCTCTCTCTTTCTCGCGTTTAATGTTCTTCTTTTATCTCTCGCTTCTCTAGGTTTGTTTTCGAAAATTGTTCGTTGTTTGGAAATAACATAAGTGTACAAATGCCGATACTTGGTTTTCTATTTGTGAGAGGTTCGATTTTATTTAACGAGTGTTTGATGTGAAAATTCAATACGCGGGTAAAAATGTTCCGTGTTTCTTAACATTCAATTTATGCTCGTTTAAGGTCTTTTATTAATTTTTAATTGACATCATACGAGTTTAAATAATTTTTATTATACATTAAAAAAATGTTAATTGTATGTTAATTTCGTTTATTACATGTTACATTGCGATAATCACACTTTGAATTAATGTTACGACAGTTGCGTATGTTCTTCTTCGTTTAGCAAGATTGTGACATTTACGTGCAGACGGTGCGTGGGTGTAAGAACATCTCGCCTTTTAAGTAACGCCGCAATACGTAATCATCAATACGCTTTTTGCTCTCACGCACGAAGGCGTTTTAAATTAATTATACGAGCGAAACTGGATGGCATTAATCTCGCTAACCTAATTAGGAGCCGTGCATGTATCTTGCAGCGCAAGAAACGGTGTCGTATCCTGCACAAACACTTTCATTCGCAAGCGCGATCGAAAATGTATCTTTTTTTTTTTTTACGTGCGCATTTGATCACTTTCGAATAAATGCTTTATATGTAAACGCGCAGAGTTCACTGCTGTGTGAATGACATTCTAATTTAAAAGAAAAAAAAAAAACATTTCTCACATAAAAATTTTCCATTGTCCTTGCAATACTTTCTCCTTTATGACAATTGTTTGACATGTGTATTTTACGTAAACAATGCGTTTATTAACTTAAAAATTCAATTTTCTAATAAACTTAATTCAACTAATGAACTTAATTAAAACATTCCAGTGTGGTAAAGGTTAACATTGTCTTGTTAATTAAATCTCATCGCGCACCAAGACTTTCACTCAGAGAAAAAGAGAAACACATATTAAATATTAATAGTCAATTGAGACTAATTGCCACTTTATCGTTAATAGACATATTTCTGAGACTTGTCTCACAAAGCAGAATATTTTTTCAAACGTATTTTCATTCCAATTTCGTTCTTTCGCTTTATCGCTAATTACTATATTTTTTACAATAAATATTTTATTGTAAAATAATAAAATATTATAAATATTTTATTATTTGCAATAAATTACTATAGTTTTTACAATAATTACTATTGTAGTTTTTACAATAGTTTTTACTATAGTTTTTACAATAAATGTTATCAAATTAAATTGCCTTCAAATTAAATAAAAAAAAATCAAATAAGTAGCGCTCGCGAGCACGATAAGGAAACGTGAGGTAAACTATACACGTGACACATTCAAGAGCGAAGTGTGCTAGAGACCTACTTTGTGATGATGCGGGTATGAAAGAAAAAAAACTCATAATGCGTGAGAACGGTTTTAATCGAGCGAGTGTAATCGCGCCTTGTTTCGCATTATAATTGCATGTTGGAAACCGCGAAAAAATAAACGAGCAACCGTAACTACACATGTTCTCTTGTTTGATATGAAAAGTATTATTACACACGGTGCATCATAAAAAAAAAGACCACTTTAATGAGGCTAAGTCAGAAATTAAAGATGACACAATGTCAGAACTCAATAAAAATATTTTATCTTTTTTTATTTTATTAAAATTATTGCATGCCAGACACACAGAAGTTCAGAGAGCCTTTAAGTACAGCAGTAGTACAGATCGGAAGGATTCGCAAACTCAAATAAAGATGCAAAGTAAATATGCAAAGTTTATACACGTACAGAAATAAATATAAAATACAAAATAAATAAGTTAAAAATATATTTAAATTCAAATTAATATTGTCTTTTGTTCTCTCGTTTTTATTTTTTTATTTTTTTATTTTATTTTATTTTTTTATAGGTTTCTCGTAAGATTTTTTCGGAGATCTCTCTCTTTCTCTCCCCCCCGCTTTCAGCAACTATTTGTTATTCACGAGAAAGACAATTTTGCCTTTGGCGAAAGGGCTACGTCGGGCATATCGGCAACGATACATCCGAGACTTCGCCTGTCGGGCTTGCCTTATATTCCGTATATATCGCCCATGAGGCAACAACGTGCCTCCTGAGATCAGTATGACTGTCGGTGTGTACGGATACGACGTCAGTATGGAAATAAAGCACTTCCGAGCTCCCGCGAAAAATGCATACGTTCCCGTTGGCTAACCCTCGAAGCCTTCCTTCGAGATCCCTTCCGATCCCTCCTCGTCACAAGGTACGTCTTGAAAAATCCGGAACGCCACGCGATATACGGTCGCGATTAAAAAGCACACGAGAAGGAAGTCGTTTGCGCGCCTTCGAGAGATCGGGATGATATAAAAATTTATCTCGTTCAATTCGCGCATTGTCCCCCGTGACAAACGTCTCGGTTTCGACGAATTTAAGGAATTTTAAATTCACCGAACTCGCAATGTGCGATTTAAATAAATATTAAGATTCGTTCGAAAGGATTGCAGCGATTTTATAATATAATTGACGACAGTTTATCAATAAAATCTTCATTGACGGACTAAATCGCGATGTTTTATCAGCGAGAATGATCGCCGCTGCGTGACACGAGATACAGTCGAAATGTTACATTACATACAACGAGGCACAGCACGGCGCGGAAATCAACAATATCGCATTTATACAAAAAAAAAGATAATTTTTTTTTTCTATAAAAAAATTGCTACGAGTTTTCCACACGACCTAATGTACATTCGTATTTTTTACATTCGTTATCCCTTCGTCGAATAATATTTTCAATATACAACACAAGAAAGCGCCAATATAAACTTGATATTGATATCAATCGGGAGGGAAGGAGGGAATCTCGGCGCGCGATATCAAACTGATTTCCATCCTATCGCCGAGAATTAATTTGCTCACAATGTAACCCGTCGCGGTTCAACGCGAGTTCATCTTTACACGCGGAAAACGTGTGAATTTTCTCATAGCTTTAGATTACACAGGAAGTTTCATGATTGCATTGTCTACCGCGAAGTACTAAAAAAAAAAATCCAGTAACACACGAAACGGAGCGAGCAAGTAATAAAAAAAGGAACCAGAGCGAGAAGTGTATACCGACAGTGAACGGATTCGGAAAATCTGTAAGTAACGATTTTTAGCATTGAGAGAAAGAGAGAGCTGGGTGCTAACTGTCCTAATCAAATGCGAGAGAAGCGATAGCGTTTCATTTACATAACCGTAATTCTACTTAGTGGCGGACACCTAATTCCCTCATACGTTTCCGTTTCTCCGCGCCGCCGCTGCCGTGCCAGAATTCGCGGTATTTAGGCGACCGCCGATTTAGCTCGGGAACTTTCACGAGAAGAGACAAACACTTTCAGACGCGCAAACTTGTAATCCACATTATTCGGCGACCCAATCTCTGCAAATGGACTTGAAAACAACGTGTTTCTGCATTAATCCTATGCCGTTAATGCCGATATTTACGGCTTGGACTTGGACCTAATGTGTTGTTGCCGCGAATAGAGAATGACGATCACGTAGCATTCATAACGTGAAAAAAATATGACGCGATGGCGATCTTATAAATATTTATTTTACATCGTCATATTATATCAACCCTCGTGTTATTCTGAACCGTTTTTTTTTTGTAACACTCTGAGAATCTGACGTATATATTATTTGATTCCAAGATATGGGAGAAATTTTGCAAACATTGCAACATCTTTCAACTGTCGACTGACAAGTTGTTTATTTAACGGAAAAACAGTTTTATACAATTTATTATTTTTATTTCTAATTAATATTTTTCAAAAGTGTTGGATAAAACAGAACCAAAAGTTCAGAATTGAGGCTGAAATTATTTTATTGTGACATAAAATAAATCGGAGGATAAAGGAAAGAAGAGAATGAAGAAAAATCTTATTTGCAAAGTATTCAAGTACTTACCTTTCTAAAAAAAAAAGATAAAAGCAGGCGCCAAGTACGCGCGCACAAATACTATGTCCTTTCTTGATTTTTATTTTATACAAATTCAAAATCCGAACGCAATCAAAAAATGTATTTCTAATTACTTTTTCAAAAGTGTTGGATAAAACAGAACCAAAGGTTCAGAATTGAGGCTGAAATTATTTTATTGCGACATAGAGTAAATCGAAGGATAAAAGGAAAGAGGAGAATGAAGAAAAATCTCATTTACAAAGTATTTGTGTACTTACCTTTCCAAAAAAAAGTAAAAACAGGCGCCAAGTACGTGCGCACAAATACTATGTCCTCTCTTTATTTTATTATTGTTTTTTTTTTATACAAATTAAAAATCCGAACACAACCAAGAAAAATGTATTTCTAATTACTTTTTCAAAAGTGTTGGATATAAAAGACAGAACCAAAAGTTCAGAATTGAGGCTGAAATTATTTTAGTGCGATATAAAATAAAAAAAATTAAAGGATAAAAGGAAGAGGAGAAATGAAGAAAAATCTTATTTACAAAGTATTCATATACTTACCTTTAAAAAAAAAGGTAAAAACAGGCGCCAAGTACGCGCGCAAAAATATTATGTCTTCTCTTTATTAGTGGTTTTATTTTATAAAAATTAAAAATCCGAACACAACCAAGAAAAATGTATTTCTAATTACTTTTTCAAAAGTGTTGGATAAAAGACAGAACCAAAAGTTCAGAATTGAGGCTGAAATTATTTTAGTGCGACATAAAATAAAAAAAAAATTAACGGATAAAAGGAAGAGGAGAAATGAAGAAAAATCTTATTTACAAAGTATTCATGTATTTACATGAGGATCGTATGTAAATAAAAGAGTACACTCAGGCTTGAAAGTTCATTACATCCGGTGAGTGATAGCATATTGATTGCTCATCGGATATAAACTACAGACACACATAAGGAGAAGGGCTGTCTTTCGCGTATAAAATAATAAATTAAAATCCTAGTAAAGAGAAGGTGGATACGGAGCAAGTGGATGAGTTTTATGGCCTTGGCAGTATCGTTACTGCGTACTCCGTAACAATGAGCGTCTCCTAAACCGTATACGCTCTACTTATTTTACGTATCTGCAATACAGCAAGTTATGCATAACCGTTTGCCGGGACGAAAACCATAAAAATGCAAGAACTTTTAAGATTATGCCACACTCGGGATTTTTAACGGCCGCGCTTTCACGACACGCGCGCGCTCATTTTCAACTTACGCGCCGAACTGCGAATCGTGAGTCGCGTAAAAGTCGTTAATACGCGCGCGACGGAAGGAAATAACGTTCGTCGCTTTTGCGTTTTCTCCCTCGTGCCCGATCGTATCAAAGCCGATGTTTTGAGGTTGCTCTCTGTGTTTCCGCCGTGTGCGTGTATATACAACGTACCACCTATCGCAGCGCACGCACGCACGCACGCACGCACTTGCGGCAGCGGACTAGACATATTCCGTATCCACCAGTTATACATGTCGTCTTGCAAAGGCATGCAAAAACCGAGGACGTTTGAACGCCCTCGCGGAAACGAGCACGGCGCGTTTTCACTCGAAACGAGATTCTCATAGGAGTCTCTTCGGTCACTGTTTTGCCGGATCGTTAAACGAGGTTCTGAACTTTCACCTCGGTTGAAACCGCGTAAAGATGCGAGACCGATCATATTTTACAAACGGCTGAGTTATGGTTTTTTACTAGTTTCTGAAGGTTCACACACGCATATTATAAGATACCGCAGCAGCGCTCAAAGACGAAGCAGAATTCGCTTTGTTTGTGTGTAAAACTTTTGATGTAATTTCTCTTGTGAGAATTCGCGGAATATATCGATTCGTCAGGAAGTTTATTTTCATCGAAGGGAAAGACAGAGCAAGCATCGTAACGTGTCCCCTTGGAAGGGAAACGACCCCATGAAACCGAACGAGAACTAGGCCCACGCAGTTCGCCAATTCGGGGGAGGGGGGGGGGAATTACACAGGCGTGGACTGGAAGGCTCCGCTAAGGAGCCCCGACCAGCCCGGGGGGGCGAAACGCCATTGCGGATGTTAAATAAGTGTTCAGCTTCCGCACGGGAAACCCCGTGTCTAGCCTCAATAATTTTGATACACCTTTCCTTAAGAAAGGAGGGGCAGGCAGGTTCCCGTGGCGGGGTGTGATGCGGCTCAAGTTGCAGTCACTTCACTTTATAAGTTCAATATATATCGAATTTAAATAATATTTCGAAATAATATTCGATTTTTCGTGCAAAATCTAAAATTTTCTGCAAAACAAAACTGTTGTTTCGCGCGAGATTCTGATATTTTAACGAAAGAATTGTGTCAAACAAAATCCTAAAAAAATCCTTTTTTCCTACGAACCGTGTGTTTAACATCTTTTTGCCGGTTTCATCGGATTTCGGTGCGAGAGTCATCAATAGCGGTAATCCGATAAAAATCTCGTTCGATATTGAAACTTTCTCTGTGTATTTCGTCCTCAAAGAGGACCATTCAAATCGATGAGATTTCCATAAGCGAAGATGGGATAAGCCGCTGACGCGAGGACACGGCGAGGAATCGCAGCGTTCTGCGTTCTCGGACGAATTTTTTGGCCCGAGATAGATAACGGGATTCGTGAAATTTTCCCACAACCGGGGGAAGGGGAGGGTAAAGATGACGTGCCCGCGTCTCTTCCTGCAATCGCTCTCGTAATGTCGGTGAGAGGTGAAAAGTTCTTGAGCAAGCAGACGATTCGTTTAATAACCCATTATCGATACCAGCCAACAAGTAATTATCACTTTCGCTTGCTTGCAATAAGAGAAATAGGATTGCGCAAACTTTCGTTTCTCGTGCAATTCATACCTTCTAATGCTAGTTTCTAGCCCGTTCAGGCGTTTTTTTTTTTTTTTTTTAAGCATACCGACAACGTTATACAATCGTCTGATGTGCTCGAACAATTTTTAGAAATTAAGTAACACGCGAAGATCGTGTTGTCGAATTGTAAAAACTTCGATTGTGATTTCTATTTCTTCTCGTAAATATTTTCGACATACAAAACAAAAATCGCATACCGTTGACGCGTGAACATGGGAATATGATCGATCGTGGGTGTCGTTGTTCGCAATCCAAAACGTTCGAAAGAAAATATCGCCGAAGAACGCGTAACGCTTCGAATGTCGAGAAGTATTTACTAATCGCCGATCTCTGAAAAACTTCTTTACTGATTGCGAGATTCTTGGTTAATCGACCTGCAAGCAAAGAAAGTGAACGGCATCACGTTAGCAGCAATACATATCCGGCATCTTCGTTCAGAAGTGGAAATCAAAAAGTCTTCGCAAGATAAGTCAGAACCCGAGCGAGAGAGAGAGAGAAAAAAAACTTTACAAAACTATTATTAAACATTTTCACAAAGGCACTCGTTTAAGGATTAACTTATTTAAGTTACGCCAAGTTTGCTCTGCTGTCGATTTGTTGATCGCCTCTCGTTGATTGTTTCTCGCTCTTCGGCCTTACCGACCTGATCTCTTTCGTCGCGTATTTAGTGTTGTAGAACAAAGCCACCGACGGTAAACTTGGCAAATACTTTTCGTTCCTCCTCCTGTCGTCGTCAGCCTTCTCGACCCGTTCTCGCAGGTCGTTATTCTGCGCCTGACTGTCCACGGTTATGAAATGACCGTTGACAGCGGCGTCAGTCCTTTGCAGATCGGGACCGAAAACCTTTTCCAGTTTCTGAGCCTGGGGCGCGCCTTGCAATTCTATGGCGCCGTTTTCCGGCTGCTCTATGACGGCCAGTATGTCCTGGAGAAGGCCATTAGACAGTACCTGGTCGTGCCTGATGCTGCCGTCCGAGTTCTGCGTGTTCAGTTCTCCGTTCGCCGGTTGTATCTGCAACTTGTAGATTCCCTTGGAGCCTTGAATCTCAAAACCGTCGGCACCGTCCGAGGTCAGCTGGCGCGCCAGAGACAGCGCCTCGCTGCCCTCGTTGGTTTTCAAAAATTGATTAACGTCCACCTCGTTCGATTCGAGATTCTTTCCCTGACTGAGACCCTGAGCTGTCAGGCTGGCGGTTAGCGCTTCGGCCGAATAAGATTGACTAGACGAGAGCTCGTTCGGAACATCCGCGACCGACGTGTGAAGCTTGGAATTGCTCGCCTCATTGGACGAATCGTAAATCAGTCCCACGGGATTGCCGTAGCTGTCCTTCAGATTCGTCTTCTCTTGCTCGTTGTGCTGCAGATCCAGCGTGTTGACCGGCGGTCCTCCCAAGAAATTATCCATCGGTTTCGTAAGCGGCAACGACGACAAATCGCTTTCCGCGAAGCTCGTGGCCAGAGAATTGGCGAAACTCGAAGAGAGATTTTCCGCGTTTCCGACAGTTCCGGTTTCCGTAGTTTTAAAATCGAGCTGCGGCATTCCGTCGCCGGAATGTTGCGCGCCATTGTAGGCGAGCAATCCATTACTCAGCGACAGTTCTCCGCTCGAGGGCACTTCGCCTCCCGAAGATAAGCCTCCGCTCAAGTGTAGCTCTCCGCTAGAATGTAATACTCCGCTTGAAGGTAAACCAGTGGCTGAAGGTAGCGCTCCGTTCAGCGACTGCGAGGAATCGCAATTGTTACCGCCGCTGATCGAAAATGGTACAACGGGTGTGCCGTATGTTGTTGTTAGCACGTTGTCGATTCCGTTGTAGAGATTGTTGCCGAAAGACGTCGAGACGAATGAGGTCGGTGGTCCGAAGTTGGGCGCTCCGTAAGTTAAATGAGGCGTTTGCGTGTTGAAGGCGGTAAATGACAATGGCGTTCCGTATTGGACGTGAGGCGCCGCGATTGCGGAATTTTGCTCGTTGAACGAACCGGCTGATGCAAAAGAGCTGGCGAACGAATTGCCGGCTCCCGATGCGTGACGGAAAGACACCGGCGCGTGAACACTCGGTAACTGTTGTTTTGCGGGCGGTAGGTACTTGTGAATGTTTGCCAGCAGTCGTGTTGGTATCGGTTCCCTGAATTTGATCGGTTCTCGGTTTTGCGGCGGTGTTAAAGAGCTGAAAGGAATCGGCGGTGGCCTGAACGGGCCAGGGAGTTTGTGATAGTGCGGGCCTTGTTTGTAAAAAGAATTTCCAAATGACGGGAACGGACTTCGTCCGCTTTGCGCCGCAGGAAGATAAGGTCCGTTAGGCGAGTACGAAGAAAGCGGCACGCCGTAAGTATTTAAAGGCGGAGGAGGAATCAGAGATCCATCAGATAGAGAATTGTCCAAATTAATTGCGAGTAAGGGCGCGTTGTAATCTTCCGGTTGTTTTTGTAGCGGTAGCTGTTGCACGGACAGATCGTTTTCTAGATTTTGAAAATCGTGAGAATTTCCAGCATTGCTTAGAGCATGTGTTTCGCCGCCATCCGCCGATTCCGAGTGATGCAAAAGAATGTTTTCCAGTTGTTTAAAATAAAAATTTCCGTTCAAATCAGTGAGCGCGTTTGACGGCGCGCCATATTGCGAGCTTAATTGCTGTCGACCCGATTTGTGATCGGTCGTGCCGGTTACCACGACCTGACCTTGATTGTGTAGAGGTTCGTGCTGCGGTAACGGCGGGGGCGGCAAACCATTGTTCTCCGAGGACGCGGACGACTCGTGCACGGACGTCTTCAGATTCTGATCCTCGGGGTTGCGTATCGGCGCGCCGTAAGAATCGCTGGGCACGTGCGGAGAAACATTTAGAGATGCGTGAGACAGTTGCGCTCCCGAGGAAGATGAGCTCTCGATGTGGTTTTGCTTCCCGTCAATCGGCGGACCGTACGCATCCGTCGGCGGACTTTGATTAGGAGCGGGCAATCCCGCGATAGGTTGCCATCCATCGTACTTGATGTCAGGGGGTGTGGGTGGCGCTGGAACTCCTGGCGGAGGTGCTGGCGGCGGAGGTCCGTATATATCACCGGCTGGTGGACCGTATTGCGGTTGCGGTTCGGATACGGGCGGCGGCGGTGGACCGTACTCGTCATTGGGCAAAGGATTAAATTGAATAGCTAATTTCGGAGGCGGTGGTCCGTAAGTTTCGAGCGATATAGGAATAGGTGGACCGTGGCCTGGTTTAAGAGGCTGACTCGGCGTACCGATCAACTTCAATGGCGGACCGTAATGAGGTTTCGGCGATCGAAACAGCGCGAACGAAGCAGACGGCGACGTAAAGTGTTGTTTCAGCAGTCCATAATGAAGTTTAGGTGGACCGTAAGTAAGCTTTGGGAGGAGAGGCAGCCCGAAACTTTGTTTCGGCGGTCCATACGAGGTGGGTGGCGGTCCAAATATAGGAGGCGGTAATTCTGGCGGGGGTGGCGGATAAATAGGCGTCGGTCCGTGATCGCCAACTAATTCCGGAGGCCCATACACCGGAACTGGTCCTTTGAAATCGCCGGCTGCCAACGGCGGTCCGTACGTGTCGGATGGAGACTCGAAAGAATTGCTTATTCTATCGTCAGCTTTGGTCCTGAGTTTCTCTTCTTCTTTCGCCACCTGCGAAGTTCCCTTGTTGACCACCGCTTGTACTTGATGTCCGATAAGCAGGATGCAGAACAGCGCAAATGGCATCTAAAAGAAAAATCAAATAACTAGAATCGAAATAATTGAGCTTCCTTAATTGAGCGATAATTGATTTCGTTGAAAAAAAATACACTTATTCAGTCGAGTAAAGTGCCAAAATTATACGTGCTCTAATTAGCTCGATCAGGTCTTAAGAATAGCTTCGCGGTACATAGAAATTACTGCACGTATACGCTACTCGTGTATTGTTTGGCAACCTGTATTCGAGGCCGTGAGAACTTTTGTATTACACAGGCCTACGCTGGGGAAGACACCTTAACGTATGTGAAAATTATGTAAAGCCGTGCACATTCTGAGGATTAAACAGGCGTGAATAATTACGTCAATTGTAAGCGGAGTGGCGACTGTTGCATGAAGCGAGTTGCGAAAAATGGAAGAATTCCTTTTTAGGTGCTAATTCTGTTCGGATAAGTGAGAGTTAATTTGCATCTGTTTTTCGGCTCGAAGAACCGCCGCTTACATTATTTGCGTTTCACGAAATGAACAAGTGCTTTTGAACTCTCCAAACGTTGTTTTTTTTTTTTTATTTCAATGTAGAGTTACATGCTGGATCGATTATTCTCGTCGGAAAAAGCAATGAGAATGTACAAGCTCATCGCTTGTCAATGCCGACAAGAAACCATCGCGACTTTTCTCTTAAGTGGGACAACGGCCGAGATGCTAACATAATCAATCGTACTTTCTCTAAAGACCGCGGGAAATGTCCGCAACTCGGCAATGTATTGCAATAATAGCGATTTCATGTACTTGCGTTTTCACGGATGCTTTGATAGTCCTATTTTTTATTTTTATTTTTTTTTTTCACCGTGATGTTTGCAACATGCTCAGACAATCGCACAAAAATTTTTCGCTTAATATCAGTTGCTTAGAGTGACAATATTTTATTTGCGACCGATATTCGTCGCTTACTTTGTAATTACGTGGATTACGTTGTTTGCAAATATTTGATGACGCGAACTGATAGCATATGTATCAAAAAATCATTGCCTCACAGTGATTATATCAATGAGAACGCATTGCGGAGTCTTCGGATCGTAATCTGTCTTTCATGGTCATGAGCGCGTGCATTGATCACTAACGCGCGTGTAATTCAAACCTTATCTTCTCGAGATAATTAACAATTACATAGTTCGTAATTATAGATAACGACTTTTATCATCTGCGTGCCGATCCGCACTTTTTACTTTGCATACGGAAATGTGTAAGATATCTGCTGCTTTCGTCTTCGTGCAATATCGCCACTCACGCGGACACCGATAATCTACATTCGCTGATAATTCTTTACGCAGTCATTTTTCAATTATATTTATTTACTTTCACTTTTTTCCAGTTTTATATGTGATATATTATTTTTTATTATGTAAATGTTCTAACGGGCCGGATACGTGTCGATGGCCGAATTCATTTATTACGGAAATAATTTGATGTAATATCAAACATAACAAATTTTTTAACGAAGAAATTGAAGGCTCGTGCAGTTTAAAACTAGCAATAAAATTTCACAGGTAATAAGAGCCGATACGCTGGATGATTTGCGAAATAAATATGTCCAAAATTATATTTATATTTTAGGAGTGTAAATTCACATTATTTTCGAATTGAAATTTTCAATTTATAAAATCCGTATAAAATTCTAGATTAGCATCACGTATATGAGAATACTTATTTTCCCTTCCCAATTTATTTAGAAATTATATTGCGCAAAAACAAATAACAAATTTTTCTCAATTTTTTAAGTTATTATTATACATGTTATTATTATACATGTTATTACATACAAGTTATTATTATACATGTTATTATATTTATATATATTATAATATTATTATATATATTATTATATTTTTTTAAATATAATTTTTAAATATTTGTTTTTCTAACTTTACATATTGATATTGTATTACAATTAGTTGTCTAAAAAAATGTCCGGCCAGTGCTTGTTCGGACATTTGCTTTATTACATTATTACGCGACGCGCAATTTGTTGATTGTTCGAGAATCGAATTTCTGTAGCAAATTAGAAGAAATCTCGTTTCGACTAATACTTCAAAATGATCGTTATCGGGGTCCGATAAGAAACCGGCAATTACTTAATCTCTGCCTGGGAATCGTCGCGGTGCAATTATCGATAATGCTTCTAAGACTCCTCCTCCTATCGTGCGCTCCTTTCATAATGCACGCGCCCCCTCTTATTAGTACGGAAATTTATTCACATTGAGGGTGTAACGTTATTTTAGTCTCGTAGTGAAATCTCCCAGCGCGCGCGCTCCAGCGTGTACTCTGTTCCTTCTTCTGTTTCTAGATAAAAGTCAGATACGACGCGCGCGGTATACATGTGACGCGCGCACTTGAGAAGCCGATCGATCACAGAACACAGGAAATCCGTGCGTTTCGTTGCGTTTCGCGGACACGTGTGAATGACCGCAAATTGAACGGGATTGAAAAAATCAATAACGAGAAAACAAATAAACTAAACATCAACTAAAAATAACTAAAAATCAAATTAGCACATCTTGAAAGTAAAGGGCACGCATTTTCGCACGGCAACGTGCTAAATAAATAGCTCGCGACGACTTGAAAAAAAAAAAAAACCACTCGCGCGAACTCTACCGTGCACCAGATTTGCTTTGATATAAAATGTATTTATCGCACTTTTTTTTTTTTTTATTTAATCCTAAGGAGAGATGGAAGTTTTGCACGGAAACAAAGAAACGACAATCGGAGCTCTCGTCGTCGTCTGCGACCTACCTTGAATCTAACCATGATACACACGCGCATAAACCGCAGTCTCTCTCCGGCACTACACACAAATTATCTGTGACACTGCGTGGATTTCCTCGCTCTTTCACGGACCCCTTGTACTTTTCGCTGCCGCACTTCTCTCTCTCTCTCTTTCTCTCTCTCTCTCTCCCTCTCTCTCTCTCTCTCTCTCTCTATTTAAAAGGAAGTCGCGTCTATCCCGAGCGTTATCGTCTGCGATTTAACGGTGGCTTTTCGTATCACACGTCGCGCACATCATAGCGGCACTCGTCAGCCCGCAGCCTTTTTGACGGACGAGCACGACAACTCGCCGGTACCGACACAAAAAATGCTCAGTCTCGTATGAAGCCTCCGCTTATATAGACTCCGAGGGGGCCTACGGAGTCGCGGAGGAGTCGTCGACTGAGGTTGCCGGGTGAATCCGTGGAAAGGAGACCCGGGGGAAAAGGAGAGAGAGAGAGTGAGCTCGCGCCTAAGGGTACGGTAGAGAGAGAGAGAGAGGAACAAGGAGAGAGGTGGTGTACAGGTAAAGAGATGACGCTACGCGAGGAGAGAACGAGCGGAACGAGAAGACGGAACCCTCCTCACACATGTAGAAAAAAAAAAAAAAATTCTCTTTGTAGAGAAAGTAGGCTAGGCCCTGCCTCTGTTTCTCCGAGCGAGTCGAAGATGCAACGCGCGTGTATGTGTGTTTCCCGGTCCTCGGCGTGTCCGTCGAGTGAAACCGGTTGTTGATTCTTTCCTTCAATTGATTAGTTCTAAACTAAACAGTTTCTTGACCAAACAAGCATCCACTTCTGACGCGACTTCTGACTGGTATTACTGATCAAGCGCTAGTCAGCAACCGGAAAAACTGACCAGGAAAGCTTACCAGTTTTCCTGTTTATTGTTTTTTGCATTTGTTTAATATAAAAATAAAATAATTAATCAATAGACATTTATATAGATCAGAAAAACCGACTCGCTATATTTCCAGTTTCCGTTCTAATTTTTCGGAAAAATTATTTGATACGACAGACGTAATCAAAGTCGACTGATGATTGACAGATATGGCGTTTAAGAGTCATCACAATGCTAGTTTTCATTTTTTAGATTTTTGCTGCACGCTTATTTTAAAGGATTGGCCAAGAATCACTGATGCATCATTAAATCATGAAGGATGTATATTAAGAGTGTTTCATCGCGCACATGCATAAGAAATCTTTTACGCAACGCGGGACGTAATAACGCGCGCTCCCGACGACGGCGAATCGCGAATTGGTGTAATCTTTAATTATTGCTGATTAATTGTCGGTATCAGATGAAATTCAGCGAAATAAACTTTGCTTTTTAACAAAAACAACGTGAAATAATTAAATAAATGACAATCGAGCCAACGCGGTTATTATAATTGCATTCAAACGGTCTCTTTAATCAAAGCAAATTCGCGATTCTCATCGATAAAAATGAAGTCTCAGTTGTTAGCCAATCAGCGGATGTTTTATCTTATTGCAAAACAATAAAATCTTGCACAATTAACCGTCTTACATAAACAACTTCTTTTACTTGTTCAATTTTAATTAATATATTTTTTTCTGAGATATTTCAATCAGGGGACAAGGCACCATCTGCAGCTGAATCAGCGGATGTGCTGATGACACACGTTCAGTTCTCCGCGAAATCCCCATAAGTTACGATAGAGGAGATAGTGCCTCTGAGAAATTGGATCTGATATTTATATAATATAGCTTCGTCTTTCATTTCGTATCTTACGTTTTTTTTTTGTTTTTTTTTTGACGTTCGTGTCTTAAAAAACTGTGCTCGCGCAGTAAATTTTCCAAGTTCGATCGAACTTATGAAAGTTAGCTTCGCATTATCTAGACTTCGATGAAAGCAAAATGCAAAACCGCAAAAATTACAGACTATTTCTTCGCTCGTTAGATCACACACTTGCGGACCGCGTATTTATTTACACGCCGTGTTTTTTGTACATCATGAGCACAATAATTACCGCAAGATTATCAGTCCGAGCGGAATTTATTTCCACGGTCAAGGTAAACGAACTCACGACAGACATTAAAGTTTTAGGGTCACGTCGAGTGGAATGCGCGCAGGTGCGGCAACATCTTGTGTGTGTCTTCTTGTGCGCGCGTCGTCAGGTGGACTTTCTTCTTTCTTTCGCTCGAGGACAGCTTTGTAACACACACGCTCCGGGAGAAATCAACAAACGAGACATTTGTTGTCCGGCCATTCGTTCGTTTCCTAAGCTAACGGATATTTTTGGAATAAGTCACATCTCTTCTGTCATCTTCCAAGCGCTACCGCGCGCGCCACATTAGAAGTAAAAGTACAACTTTCTTCGGTGGACATCTCCGAGGCGTGTGTGTTGCCACAAAGGAAACTGAAAATTTCTAATCGGTTTTCGGTGTGCTTCGCGCTAATTAAGTCTCTCAGAACCACGCCTTTATTGTGTCGGGAAAAATTTTACACTTTTTATTCGAGGAAAATAATAGACAATTTAACTTTTCGATTTTATATCAATATTAAAAATTGAAATAATTTTTCTTTGAAATTAGTAATGAAATTCCGCATGTAATAAGAGCCGATCGCTGGATGTTTTGCGAATAAATATATTTAAATATTAAAATTGACAATGAGGCGTTTCCTACTGGTAATTCCAAATTATTACTTTTTTTTTTTTTAACTAATGAGCGGGGAGGGAGGGAAGGTTTGCCGTAAAAAGTACATACTTGTTTTATCCAAACGTTTCGGTTTTTTTATTCTAATCCAAAAAACAGTGTGTGCTTTTTATGGCAAAATATCCCGCTCATTGGTTCCAACAGCCCCCCCCTTCCCCCCCAAAAAAGTAATAATTTGATATATTTAAATATATTTATATTTTAAGAGTGTAAATTCTGACACATTATTTTTGAATTGAAATTTTCAATTCTTAAATCCATATAGGATGCTAGATTTGCGCATCACGTTTTTCTTTGTAATAATTTTACGGTTACCACTTTTTGACTAGTCATAAAGTTTGAATAGTCGTAAAGTAAATTGGCGTAATGATGACTTGTGTATCATTTGCGCGATACACAGGATCATAATGCGGTCGGTGCAAGCGCAATGCGTATCGAGGTACGCGTGTTGCTCGAACGCCGCATTTAGTTATTGTCCAGAATCCCAATGTTCACTTCATATATTAAGGATTTAATATATACATGTGTGTGTACGTATGCACCCCCGACGGGCAAATGGCAACAGTATCGGAAAATCTAGTAAGTGTCGATCTATACGATTTATCAGCCCCCAGTTGGTTCGTCACACCTGATCTCCTGCTAAATCGTCCGTATGTCCGACAATCGAGGCACGCGCAGCTGCCTCGATTTGCAATGAACAACCAGAGAGAGAGAGAGAGAAGTGACTCAGTGAAATTAACGTTTCGTGCGTTTAAGCATCTGCTTATGATTATCGCGCGGTAAAAGATGAGAAAGAGAAGAGTCAACGATCACGTAATTAAACAGAGTTTATTCACTGAATGTGCAAACTGAAATCGTGCAAAAGCATTCGAGCAACACAGTGCGAAAACGTTTCTTCAGTAAAAAAAACAAAATTGTTATTAACATATATATAAAATTTTGCGTGCATATTAATTATATATATTTTCAAAGAATATTTAACGTTTTAATTTAAAAAATTGCAAGTATTTTAAAACAAGGAATTTTCTCGTACGAAAAATGTCAATTTTCATTTTTTGTTATCGAATTTGCGATGCGATTTTTAACAATATTGAGTATCAGCGAGTGAACTTCTTAAATTAAAAATGTATATTTTTTAACTTTTTTTATTACTTGCAAATTTAAAATTTTTTCAACCACGAAGAAAAATTGCGACGCGTTGCTCTTTTTAATGATTGAAGATTAATCTGCTCTCATTTCTGCGAAATGAGTGATTTATTTTTTTTTTTTTTTTTTTTTTTTTTTTTTCAATCGACTAAAACGACTTCTTTTCCAATCGGCGGATTTGACAAACCTTCACTTACATAAGTAAGAACACCTTTCAATGTAAAATACTTCGACCCTCGTCATTCTTACAATATGTAAATGTTGTTTCACCAACGACACTTATTGCATTTTGATGAACGTTTTCGCTAATACATAGTAATCGTGACAAATCGATGCCAATCTTCTGCACGCGTCCTTTCTGTGACGAAACTCACTGCTTATTCAAGCGCAAAGCTGTAAGACATGTCCCAATGAATACCTGCCTAATTACGATAGGCGTAAAAATTATACATCCTCATGTTTTTGACAAATCCGATGAAAGTTATTAACGTTATGTGATTTCTGTTTCATCGAAAAAGATTACCGATTTGTGGAAAAAATATTGTTTTCGATGCAAACCAAACAATCGATACAGATTTTTGAATTTAACATTCAATTCAATTAATTTACATCTTACATAATTATTTCGCACGTTCATACATCCAGCGCTCTTGCTTGGCTCTTATTATTATTTCTTTTACATTGAACAAAAAAAAGTTATCTAAAAGTCTTTTTGCCCATTTTGTTTTTTTTTTTTTTTTGCACTTTCAAAAAACACTTTGTCACAAGTTGTGTGTCACAAGAATTTAAACCTTTCACTTTTAATAAATAGAGAGAGAGAAGTAGAAAGCGATTGTGTGCGCTTCTGACGAGAGGAGAAAAAAGTTGCCGGTTGTTTTTCTCTCGTAAAAATCTGCGACGTCGTAAAAAGAAACGAGCGAATTTTCGTAATACGGACGAGCCGGGCTTCCGTAACCGGGCGATGAAACAAAGCGCGAGCGAACATCGCACAATACACCGCTGAGAATTTGGTGCTTCGAGTATCTGAGACGTACATATATGTCGTACATTTTTGCTCGCGTCTCTCCGCGTGTCGCAAGCGCCTCTGAAACGCATAACTAGTAGGTTGCTCTTTGAAAAAAAAAAAAAAAAAAAAACATTTCTCCTTTCCCACGATCGTTTCTTATTTCTCTTCGTTCTGAAAAAGACCTCGTATAGACGACTGCGTAACATTCGACTGTGTAAAGCACGTGGATTCTTAGCTGCACGTCGCGTCAAAAATTTTTACCACGGGTAAAACCACCACGAGCGGTTTAGTGTCCCTATTAAAAATCTGTCTGTAGGAATTGTTGACGGATTCGCTGACGTGACGGCGACGTTACGTGCGAATCCAGCTTTTAAAGCAAGTTCCGCCGAGAAAAGAAGCGCTCGGGTACCGTAGCGCGGAGCCGAAAATTTCCCACGGCGAAAAGTTTGGTCGGTTTCTCGCGCGGCGCGGCGTGTCGTAATTACATTTTTCCTCACAAAGCCGTTTCCCGCGCCGAATCGATGACTGGAGAGAAGGGAGGGGGGAGAAGAAGAAGAAGAAGAAGAAGAAGCTTCTTCACCTTCGCGCCGCGTTTCCGACTCTTTTTCTGTCCTCTCGCCCGTCGCCAACGTGGTATATCAGGTAATGACGCGGGCGCGAAATTGGTTTGATGTCGGCCATTATCGGAGAAAGTTTACAGCGTTCGTGTTTTACCGGAGTTTATCATCTCAGTTTCTCCCCTTCCCTATAGGGGCTAGGGGGAGCTATCACCGTCTACTCGCCTCGACTCAGGTAGTCGCGAATTAGGATACTCCTGCGCGCCAAAATGTTTCCTCCGAACCATCAAAATTTATCTACACTCTGGCCCCCGTAGTATATACATCGCGCGCGCGCGCGCGAGCACAGCACAGTTTCACGCCACAGTCGTATAAGTAATTCCTTGCCGTCGTCTCTCGGTTTTGTTCATTTTTAAATTTAATTCTTGCCGCCGACGCCGCGCGCTTTCTTTCTTCCGCATGATAAATAAAAGATGTTCACTATATACGCTTTCTCTGACGAAATCCAAACTTTTTTGAATTAAAAACGCGTACGTTCCGCGCACGTGTGAAAATATATCCCAGCCATTTTACGCGTATCGATGTATTTCTCTATCGCTTCGATTACTTTTAAATGCATTTCGCGCGCGGAAGGTAGATATGGATTTCCCGACGCACAACCGCTCTTGTTCGGGTTTTTTTTCTTGAAAAAGATGACTAAAGTTTTGCACGAAGTAGGACACTGCGGAGAAAGTGATCTACATCGAATTTTGTCGATACGTGCAAAGCGTCTATTTTGTTGATTTTTACGCATCTCTCTCAACAAGCGACCGACGAAGTGCACGAATCATTTCGTCTCTTCGTGCCGTCAACCAATAATAGAACTGCATGCTTGCGCTTGTTGTTGAGATTAGGTCTGTAATCAGGTTTCGCTGTAACTTTGTAACTTTACCTATCAGAAACTCATTCTTCTGATTACGGGTATCCACGAAAATCGTCCTGGCGATGTGTTTGCCAACCGAGATAATCGCGCTCTTGTTATATTCCCCAACGAAACTCGCGCGCGCGATCGAGCGTCGCATGGGATCAGTGCGGGATCTGGATTTGCGCGCGAAATAAAAAAGATCGCGGCGAAAGACTTTCACTGTGAGATGCGCGCGGAGACCGCAGGAAAATTACACCGCGCGCGATTACCGCGTTTTTACGCGGACTTTTATAACAGTCGGACTTTGCGCTCTCGATGTGTAAGCGACGTAATATACACGCGTCATGTAATGATCGCGTTGGAAGTGCAACACACCGCTTATTGTGTGTTACTCGCGCGTGTTTCATTTGCATGAAACACACCCGGAGAGAAAACTTTCCTCGCAAATTTGCGGGGATTCGGTAAAGAGGAGGATTTTTGACGAAAATTGCGAAAATTAAGCGCGTGTTATTTCTTGCCGCTGCGATGCGCACGACACGCGGTTGCGTGTCACGTCGCAACCGACTTCTTATCCGGCGCGATTGTAGGTCAGGTCCTTAATCGGATGTGCATACGGAACGGCAAAATCGGAATCTGCAATTTAAACAACGTACGTCAGTACTTTTCACCCGAATGAATCACCAAGTGAAATCATGTACCTCCGCGTTCCGACGTACTTTAAGGACACCAAAAAAAAATACATAACACATGAAAATCCTGTTTTTATTCTCTGAAAGTCTGCAGTCATCAAAATTTGTTTCCAAAAAAAAAATTCTTTCCCGTTAAAATTAAGTCATCGACGGTGACGTAAAATTTTTGGCTCGAACAAATTAACTTTACAAAATTATTTTTTTCGATTAATAACTAAAATAAAATTAAAATAAAAGCAACGATATTTCGGGGATAATAATAAGATTCTCGTTTTACAATATCGAAATGTTTGCTTTGTGAAGATTAATTAGATGCGGCTGAAATTCGTTATTCGAAGACCGTGTGTCTGAGAAGAACATTCTGTTTCGAAAAAATTCTTTCGTCGCCAAAAAGGAATCCTACATAAAATTCCAAACGTGACTCGCACAAGCGCGCAACGGTGAAGCGTATCCGCCATGCTCTTCTCCATATCTCCGCGGGAGAAGCGAACCGTTCTCGGCAGGTCATTAACATACATTCCTGCGGGTAGGCTTCATCTTCAGAGCCGATGATACTTTCTCCCGGGGAGACTGAATTTCGAGCGTGGGACACGACGAGCAAAACGCACAGCGCAAAACCTTTATTATTAAATCTTTCTGAATCGCGTTGCGATCGGGTAAAGGTTATACTTCTCACAGTTACAAACGCGCGTGTTTCAAAGAGTCACGATAGAAAATTGACGGACAAGTGGAAAGTGCAGCAACAAAGAGTTCTTTCTCGTTTCTCGTAACAATTTCGTACACGATCGCCGCCGTAAATCCGTAATCGTAAAGCTAACATCGTCGTGAATGAATTGATCAATGAAATTTTTCTTCTCCATTCGCGTTTTTTTTTTTTTTGTTTTTTTTTTACTTTCGCGCGTGGTTTATTTCAAAACATAACGTACTTTCACTCAAGATTCAAATGAAGTGTAAAGCTCAGAGAATTTTTTATGTTATAATATAACAAAGATAATATTAATAATAATATTAGAGTAATATACATATATGTATATATATATATATATTAAAGTAGTTCTATCACGAGACAAAAGTTCTGACATAAATTTCAATTTTTTATATAATATTGTCTGAACCAATCTTTATTTTTTTTAAACAAAAAAACAGTCGGTTACCGACCATTTTAATAAAACAAATTAAGTTGAACACAGGTATAAAACATTGACATACGTGGTACACGCAAATTATTTGTGTTTATATTTCTTTAACTTATAGACTTGAGATCTTTTTCAAAAACTAAATATATCTTCAAACTGTCTAAAAAGTAGACATTAAACAAAATAATAACGTTACCGACCATTTCGATTTAATAAATTGATCTAAAGTAATATATGTGATAGAAAAATCCCTTTCAGCATCCACAAAATCCGGCCCTACGTGATAGAACTACTTTAAATTGTCGTTCTTCATTTATAAAATATTTTTTTTACAAATAGTTTATTTTATTTCATCAATAATTATATTCTTAGTTATGCATGGTACGTGTTTTTTTCTTGTAAATTTGAATAGCTCCCTTTTAGCACCCACGAAATTCGGTCCTACGTGATAGAACCTTAATATAAATAATATATAATGAAAAATAATATACCCATTAGTATTAGTGTAGAGTTTTAATTTTTACATGTGGGCAAAGATCGCAGGAATACTTCGTACATCCATTATAGCAAATGAGCAAAAAGAATGTGATACAACGACGCAGTTGTTGGAGAGGCCTTCGAAGTCTCGTGAAAGCGTCCTTGTCGCTTGAACTTGCGCGCGGCGCCTGTTATGCATCCCGTCTGGCCACTGTTAGCCAAATGAAGGCAACAACTAATATAGCATTTAATGTAATTACATTTTAATTTCTAGAAAACACGTGACATAATACTTTTTGTCGTTGCTAAAGAGACATTTGAGGAATGCAATTCGCAATATAATAAACTCCTTAAACCGTGTCAACGTTTTCTTGGTGTCAGAGCAAACCTTGCCGTCGCGCTATGTAACTTTCCGCGATAACGCAAACGACGTCAATGATCCTCAAAGCCCATAGCGTATTCCCCTAACCGAGCGTAACTATCAACAAGAGGCATCGTTGCATAAGTTTTTCGCAGAAGCGGGGGCTGTAACGAGAAATCTAGAAGGCCTCTCCCCCCCGTACAAAAAAGGGAGCGACTTCCGTCACAAGTGGGCTGGCATCGATCGAGGCGCGATACGTGTCGACTTGTCAACTTGTCGCGGCGCCGGAGCAGCGGAAAAAAAGAAGCGCGCGAGTCAGACCGCGAGAGTGCGGTTGCACTTTCTAAAGCGGGCAGCAAATCTCCGATCGGTAAATCGCCGCGGCGATTACGAGGCGTAGAAGCCCTCGTTGTTGAGCGAGCGAGCGAGCTGCGTGCAGAAGACGATTCGTTCCGGTCGGTGGACGAAGGCGCCGTTAGCGGTTCCCTTCTCTCCGGAAAATCCGGTCGCCCGACAACTGCGACCTTTCATCGCGCGAGGGAAACGAGGCGGGCGAGGACGAAGCGAGAAAGGGATGTCAAAAGGAGAGAATGAGAGAGAGAGAGAGAGAGAAAGAGGGAGAGGGAGAAAGGGAGGAGAGTCGAGAGACTTACCTGAGGAGACTACTTGTTTCGATACCACGAACCCGAGATGCGCTTGAGACCAACTACGTTAATTCGGAGTATAAATCAGTCTGCCGCGCGTAGCGCCGGAAATTATATCGTTCTCCTCTGTCAAAGAACACACGTGCGCTTACACACATACACACACGCGCGCGCGTCGGTGTTGCTTCAGAGCAAAGAGCAGTTGCGTATAACAGGTGAAGGTGAATTTTATCTTCGTCTTATTACGGTAAATTTTTTTTGCCATTTGGTGCACAATTTTATGGCGTAAAAGCAACCGAGGGGAAAGTATCGAATGGCAAACGCGCGAATGGTAATATATCGAAACAATTTAGGTCGATATCGAAATTTTATCTGCCGCATTTCCATGGCAAAACACGGTTATAAAGCTGTTATATCTTATAGTTTACCAAACCAAAGTACCATTTTTCTACTATATGTATGAGATAAATAGAAAACTATAGGCGCTGAATGTACGCAACAATAGTTTTTAAAGCGTATTTAATGTGCACATTTTTTTTTTTTTTTATTAAATTTATAACTCGAATTACAAATTCAATTCAAACATTTATATTGCTTTTGATCTTGGTTTGCAATTTCTATATAGAAATTGTCTCCGCTGTCAATATATTATTATGCACTTATGTTACATATACGACCAAATTGAATTAATTCCGTAAAGATAAGATTTTATTGAAGCGTCATGCGAGGTTGGCGAGATACTTGCCGGAAATTTCACATTCATTATGACTAAGCGCCATTCAAATTGCTTAAGCTGTTCTCAAATTAAGTTACGCAATTAATCATCGGGTAGAATAAGATGGCAAAGGATATCATGTAAATAAATGTAAAGTGGTTAGCATGCGAACTGTAATTGCGTAAAGCACAAGTGACTCGAATCGCGGATTAAATCAACTGCTTACCGAGATGCAAAAAAAAAATGATATTTAGAAGATTGCCGCAGATCGCGAGAGAATTAGCATGAGTAATAATTCGACAGACCTCCTCGTGCGTCTTGATTAAAAAAAAGAAAAAAAAAAGTAATAAATACGCGCGACATCGTTGGTGAATCTGGTTATCTGGTAATACGAGTACTCGTCACGAAAAGGAAATGCCGACGAATGAGAAGATAGGAAAGGGGAGGTCGGAAGAATGGGTAGTCACTTCGATAAGAGAAACCTGCAGGCTCGTCCTCCTAGTCGCAAACTTGTTTGAATGCATTGCTTCCGAATGCAAATTGCAATTTGTCGCTGACGAGAAGAGAAACGGAAGTAACCTGGTGACGCAAAGGCGAGGAACGTTTCTTTGGGCGATTTATGGCGTTCATTAGAATTCGAGATTGTAGTGCTTAATTTTATCACTAGCTGTTTGACGGTGGTTAGCAATGTTGATTGCAGTTTATCGTCCACTTGTAGCCAATCTTTTCTTCGCACTAACGAGAAAAATAAAAGATGAACTAATTTGCTCGTAAAAAAAATTTTTTTAAATAAAATAACGTTATTAGATAAAGTTTTCGAAACGTGTTTGTTACTTATTTGAACGAAGATTCATGTTACATCAGCTCGCATTGGTCTTTGAATTGAATTCTTTTTGAAATAGAAATTTCTTCGCTAAACATATATCGAGTTCATCTCTCAGCCGAAAGTAAACTAGGCATCAGCTACAGATGATACGTCATGAAAAACAGTATCACTTTGATATATAATAAATAATTTAATTCGATACATTTATGCATAGTAAACAGCCGGACAAAGAAGCACGGGAACTCTAAAGCGCAAAAAGCGTAAAGCGAAGGGGAAAAAATAAGATGAGCAGCCATCTCGATAGGAAAAACCTTCTGCCCGCAGGGAAACAGCTTCCTTCTTCCCTTTTCTTTGCTGACGTTTTCTTGAATGCATTGATTCCCGACTGCATATCTCGATTTACTGGCAATGAAGCGCAAAACGAGGCCACTTCACCCGTTCACAAGGAATTGTCCTTCGACTTCTATTCCTTCCGTCTTCGAAAAACTCGATAGAATTATTATTATCTAATACGTCAATATAATTATACGCGGAATATTATATTGTTTGTGTCGTATTTTTTACACTCTTTCATCTTGAAATTTTTATTTAAGGACGCGCCATTTAAGAGAATGCAGAACCGTCGTGTTTTATCATCCTACTATGAATTATAGATCTATGATTTTAGATTTTTGTCATACTTACTGCACAAATTAGAAAACAGTTCTCCAAATTAAAAGAAAATATACTTTAAAGACTCAATGCAGGTAATAAATGTCTCTGAAAAAATTTTAGGCTTGAAGTTTAGGTTAGGTTAGCTTAGTCAATTTTCTTGATGACAAATATTTTTGTTTCAGAAACATTTATTTCCTGCAGTGAGTCTTAAGACTATTTTCTTTTAATTTGGAGAACCGTTTTCTAATTTGTGCAGTAAGTACGACAAAAATTCGAAAACTGTATTTATAGCAAGCTGATAAAACAGGACGATTCAGCATCCTCTTAAGATAGTTCTCGTGCGACAGTTCCTATTCAAAAGTGAAATCTAGTGTCGGTACAAAAAATTATATGCTTAACGATACTGCACTGTCTTTTATGTTTACATTACTCGTATGACAACAAGCAAGAACTTGTTTTTATTAAACGAATAGGGAAAATCGGTTGATGCGTCCAAACTTTTGACCGATATTGTACGCCCAGAACAAGTCAGAAAAATGTATAACTATGTATTACTATGTATTGACACGGTAAAACTAATTGTTTTTTTTTTTCAAATATTTGTAAAATGTTTCTCTATAATATGGTTGTTTTTTGTAAAGATTTATAAAAAGTTGTTTTGAAATTAAAAACAAAAATAGGCTGTTTGGATGTATTCGATATAAGGAATGTATGATAATAACGCCTACTTTGATTGCGAATATCTCGCTTCACAATCGGTCAATTTCTTTTGAAATTGCGACACTAATTGTAAATCATCATTGTTAACATTCCATTTAAGGTAGTTCTATCACGAGACAAAAGTTCTGACGTAAATTCGAAGTTTTTATATAATATTGTCTGAACCAACCTTCATTTTTTTAAAACAAAAAAACAGTCGGTTACCGACAATTTTAATAAAACAAATTAAGTTGAACACAGGTATAAAACATTGACATATTACGTGGTGTACGCAAATTCTTTGTTCGTATTTCTTTAACTTATAGACTTGAGATCTTTTCCAGAAACTACTAAATATATCTTCAAATTGTCTAAAAAGTAGACATTAAAAAAAAAATAATAACGTTAACCATTTGATTTAATAAATTGATCTAAAGTGATAGATGTGATAGAAAAATCCCTTTTAGCATCCAAAAAATCCGGCTTTACATGATAAAACTACCTTAAATTGTCGTTCTTTATTTATAAAATATTTTTTTACAAATAGTTTATTTTATTTTATCAATAATTATATTCTTAGTCACGCGTTTTTTTCTTGTAAATTTTAATAAATCTCTTTTAGTACCCACGAAATTCGGCCCTACGTGATAGAACTATCTTAAATTTTATTAAATTCTATAGAAAAGTAGTTTTGCACGGAAACTACCTTAAATATCCGGTCATTAAGACGGTTATTCAACGTTTCATTCTTCTTTTTTTTTGTTATCCGTCAGTATATATAAAATTACGCAAGTGCATTTCAAATGCATTATCGATTCGTGCATGTCGAGTGTAATGCGAACGTCGGAATACATCTGTCGCAGCTTCTCTGCGACGACGGAACCGGCGTCGCGTGAAAGACAACAAACGTAAGTTATTAGTGCTCGACGCGTGCGCGCACATTAGAATCGCTCTCGCGGTACATTAGAATAACTAGCGCATCTCCATGGAATTTGGTATCAGAGAAATTCTCTGGTCGATCGATGATGGGAGCAGCGCGCGCGATGTGCGCCAGTCGAACTTTCGTTTCAACTAGTTCTCTCCCCATCGTTGAATCGGCAAATATCTTCCTGAATTATACGGTTGTGCATTGCTATGCATTGTACGTGGCCGTTGATGCAACGCCAATGCGAGTTTCGCCGCCATAGAGAGAAAGGTACATATATATATATATATATATGTATATATGTATACGCATATTGTGCGTGTGTGCGAGAGCGCGTGTAGGGCCTTTACACACATTTCGCGCCGCGCGATTGAATCGTCTCGTTGACGTGAAATAATAACAGGCATTCTGAATTTTCCGCGATATTACAAAATGCAACTCGTAATACACGTAATGTAAAAGTACGAAATTACATCAGATGCAGATGAATAAAATTAGATAATTAGGTAACAAATTGCTCTGCGCGCGCGATGCATAATTGTCAGGCTTGAAAGAAAGCCGGCGATAAAATTATTTCGTTAAATTGTTCGCCATTACATATGAAGGTTTTCACATAACGCGCATACCTTTTTAATAATTTCAGAGACTTTAAAAATGATCGAAAGAGAGAGAGAAAAAATAATTTTATAGGAAGACAAGACTTCTCTTTTTTCTTTTAATCGTTTACTGCTTTATAGAAAGTTATTATTGGGATGGTCAAATTCACCTTCAAACTCCAAACCAGGGTCATTCGTGTCCGCGCAAAATCTACTTGCGTTTATAATTTACAGACGAGGAAAGGGAAAAGGGTCTGACTCCGCCTTAAAAAAAAATTGTATAAGAGAGGAACATAACGGCAAAATTTCAAATCTTCAGTAAGGGAGACCGGGGCACATTGTGACATGCAAATTATATTATTAAAAATAACAAACTGTACACCATATTATGTAATATTGAGTA
>QVNW01000916.1:0-19371 GCA_014825475.1 Pseudomyrmex flavicornis | reverse complement strand
CATCAACTTAACGCAGAAAATAGCATCGAATGAGATAAAGTAGCGGAAGCAGTTTTAAAAAATTTGGATCACGTGACGTTTGCTGCCGCAGCGTGCTGCGTATATGAAAAAGTACCTTAAGACGTAGCCATAAGAAAATTGACCAATCAGACATTTACATCTGAAAGTGGTAGGCATATAGGATACATTCTGATTGGTCAATTTTCGTACGGCTACGTCTTACGGTTTTTGGTAATTTCATGTGTGAAGGCCATAATTACGTTGATCAATCGATCAACATGATTAGTTAATTTCACGAGACCTGAGGTCCTATTCTTGAAATAGTTACGAAACTCTACTGTTAATGTCACATGTACATAGACTTTTGTATACGCAACTATTTCAAGTAATAAGTAAAGGGCCCATACTACCTACATCTGCGTCTTATGTAGATCAGAGAGAATTTAAGACAGAGAGCCGGTCACGGCTTCAGTTTAACTGTTATCGCTTTTCCGCCCTGCTCGTCAGCGCTATGTTCACTGGTGGTGCAGTTTGGCAACTACGTAGCCATGTCCGCGAACTTGTCACTATGTACTTTCTTTTTTGTGCTATATCTACACCTTGTGGTTCTATTCCGTGCTGTGTGCACGTGCATCGGTATTACCGACAGAGTAAACTCGAGCCGCTTATATTGTCAGTCGCTATTTCCGATCGTGATCGAGCCTTTCAATCAAACTCAAACATCTATAAGTCGTCAGAAAAAATGACAATCGTTTGATCGGTCGCTATCCAAGATTGCTTTCGCGAAAAACCATGCGAAAAACGTAAAACTTCAGTAAGCCTGCAGGGGCAACGATCATTCGGATTCAGACATATTATACTTGCACGAAATACGGAATAGAACCATAGGCGTGAGTGCACATAGCGTACGCACCGACACATCGCTCGTGACCATGATTACGTAGTTGCCAATGTGCACCATCGTGGACATAGTGCAATCGGACAGAGTAGAGTAGCGATAACAGATAAGATACGGCCGTGACTGCTCTCAGTCTTCTCTTTGTGTAGATACACTCAAGTTCAAAGAAATCTGTAGCGGACAAAAACTCAGAAAATTCAGAAAATATATTTTTTGTATTCTAATGAAACTTTTCAACATCCCGACATGCTCTTAAACAAAGTGTTGTATGTGAGTATATGTTTTACAGAATTTCTTACAAGAAAAACAATCAGTGAGTCTTGAAGTCATCCGAATATGATAAAGGAGTTAAATAGAAAACTAATATAGCTGCAATTTTTGTACCAACAGTTTTAATGTCATTAGTAAATTCATATAGTAAATATTGGACGTATATAGAATATATTTATAGGAATGAAGTGTGATCAACGGCAGTGTATCGTTGTTTGTAAATATCTCTTTGTTTCTACGTATTGTATTACATTAATTGTTTACGTCTAGGCGATTAATAAAAAAAACCTATTTATTGCTAAAATATATTATAAGTGATTAACACTATTTTCTACGAATATAGCCTCCGTTTTCTCGAACAACATTGGTGTCGTCTGCACACGCTATTTGCCGCTTATTTTATTTTTTAACAAGGTATTTTATTTTTTTATTTAGGTATTAATTGTGTGCGCTTATTATACACGCGCGAATCTAACGCTATTTCTGACAGTCATAGTCTTATTTACAAGTTAACTAACATACATGAGAAACGCCAAGCAAATCTGGAAAAAAATAGTTTAAAGAATAATAACATATTATTTTCGGTTTCACTAAGATGATAAATTATAAATGCTATAAGCTTGCGTTTAACATAAAACAATTATTTTATCACGAATGTTAGTTATATGACAATCTTATTTATAGATACGTACATTAATAAATACAATTAAGTCTTTCTATCTTTCCGTATTTATAATCGATAAATGAAATTCGAATAATTACTATATTAACAAAAAATAAACAAAATGAATACATAATCTGTAAATTTAAAAAATCATATGTGCACGTGACAATATGCTAAAAAATTGTTTTGTTTACTATTGATTATTTAATATAATTATGTTCAGGTTTCTGAAAAGAATATTGCTTGTTTGTTAATAAAACACTTACATGCAGATTTCTAGCACACACACGCACTTTTACACAATAAGTCGCTTCTCACGATAGGTATACATATGTTTACACACACACACACACACACACGCGCGCGCGCTCTACATAACAATAATAATAATAATATTGTCAATTCAGCTGCTCAATTTTCCTGAAAAAAATGCGGAAAATCACTTTTGTTAATGATTAAAAAGTATCGCGCAATTTCTCTCTTTGATGCGATAAACAATAAAATTATTTAAGTAATAATATTTGTATGTATGTATAACATTAGAAAATTTAATACTATTAAAGGAAACCTAAGACAGACTGACAATGTTTCGTTTTTATATTTATTGTGAAAGCAAATAGAGAAAAAAAAATATAAAACAATGCTTTTATGTTACAAATGCTTATCTTATAACATGAAAATATTATTTTATATTTTTTTATCTATTTTTCACAAAAAATATGTGAACGAAATTGGCACATTGTCAATTTGTCCCGATTTTTTTCATATTCCTATAAGTTTGCGCGCTGCGGGTATAGATATATAAAGTAAAATAAAAGTTAGCTTTGGCCTGTGAACATATATGTGCACTCAAAAAACAAAGCTTGCTATGACTGACTTATTCAAAAATTTCTATTTGCACTTTTCTATTCTCAACCTGTTAACAACAATTTCAGTACACAGTAGTAACTGCGTACATGTCAACGATACTGATAGACATATTACTGCTGTGTCCGAGTTTTACAGTCAAGCGGAACACTTTCTTTATGTTCTGCACTCAAAGAAATTAATTTCAATAATAACGTAATTAATAAATCACACTTTGTAATATGTGCTTTTTATAATAAAAGTATATATACTGAGTGAGTTCAAAGAGAGAAGGTACTTATAGTGGATGAAAACTTGTTGTTTTTCGCCTCTCTTCCTGGCTGCCAGTGAGTATCCCGCCAATCCCACGCGCAACGCTATCTTGACTTTACCAGCTTTTCTTCGCACACGCACACACACACGCACATATGTAACATGAAGTATTAATATATTAATATGTTACTTTTAATACACAATAAAAACAATAATATTTCTTCAATATTATATATTTTACGCAGGTTATAAACAAAAAGAAATTCGTTGCAATAACTTACAAAGAAAAATTTAATAAATTGTAATTGTGTAACAGAAATTTCTCGTCGTTTGCAATGTGAATACAAAATTATGCTTGTTCAATATTTGAGATTTTGTATATAATTTCATCGGATTGAATCACAAGCTTTAGAAAATTTTCTATATGTTAAATATTTTCAGATTTAACACTTATTCTCGTTATTATTTCAAGTCTTAAATTCTCATTTCTTTACTTTTACATTTAGAATATTTATAAATTACTTATAAACAAAATCTATGATTTGTTCAAGAAAACAAATTAGATACTAATTACATTTCAGAAAACTTTCTGTGCAAACATCCGTGTGCAAATAAGCCTTATTAAAGTTTTACGTAAATTTGCCACTTTTTTAGAGTTCTTGACATTTGTATTTTTTAGAACACAAAAATTAGCAAAATTGATTTAAAATTAAAGTAGAACTTTAATTTAAAATTAAATCTAACTTATTAGTTTTTTATACTATTGTATTTTTAATAATATCTACTTTAATCAAAAAGAATTTAGTTGTTTAATTGCAATTTTTGAACGATTTCTGAGAACGATTAGTGTCTCTTTCGTTGTCATTATTGACTCTAACAAAGTCGTTGTTAATCAAAACAAAAACTCAGGAGCGGCATAATCTCAAGTGTTATCCAAAAAGGTTTTTTCACAAGCATTTTTTGTGCACTAAAGCGTCACGATTAAATCGTCATTATTTTGTCTAAAAAGAGTGTGTGTGTGTGTGTGTGTGTGCGCGCGCGCGCGCACACATATTAATAAAATAAAAATTATTAAAAAAAACATATTTCAACGCAAGTCTTTGTTAATGCTTAGGGATAGTATACCGCATAACACTTAATATTTTGCCATTTCTGAAGTTCAGCCTTATCGTCTATACATATAAAGTTATTAATTTATCACTTATGCATTCAATACTGACTCAATAACAACTAGTCAAAATGTGAAAAAAATGCACGAGAAAAAATCCGTAAAAACAAAAAAAAAATAATAATAATTTTTCACAAGGAACTCTTCTAGCAGATAGTTTCTAACGGCGCAGTCTTGGTACTTGGATTTTGTGTGACGCTATCGCCCATGCTAGGCATCCCGTGACTGGTTGTACTGTGGCCGTTGCCCTGGCGGCCGGTATTGGTTTGCGGATTCCTGCTAAAGAATCTCTTAACCGCTGCTCGAACCTGCGGCTGACAACCGACGGCAGCGAAAATCAAGACTCCTTGGAAAGCGTTTATTAAGTCAGTAAAATACCAGATGTATTGCGGTCCGCCGACCGCCCAGGAGATGATATCAGCTACCCAGGTGATACCCATCACAATCACCAATTTCATACATATGCGGCCCAGCGTCGCCCTGAAAGCAAAAACACGAAAAAAAATTTGAAATGTAAGTGCATTCTTAGATATTTGTGTTTGTTCGTAGTTAAAGTAAATTCCGAAAAATAAATATTCTAAAACGTCTTTTTAACAAAGAAAAAAATATATATATGCATATATACATATATGCATTGAGCAAAGAGACATCTATACATAGAGAAAAAACAAACACAATGAAATTTTAATTACGTTTCAATAACAAATAATTAAGAGAGCCTAATAATTCAGAGCCTAAAGATTTTTTATTAATTGACAAATAAATATTTATAAGTTTATTTCAAATAGACAAAACGTCATCTTCTTATTTTAATCTTTCTTTTTCTTTAATGTCGTATTTTGATCGTATTTTAATAAATTGATTGGTCATCAATTGAAACGATTTATTAATCTCTGCAAAATGATAATTGGTTAAGTAAAACATTGTTTTCTAAACTTCCTCTAGTTCTAAAAAATTGTGAAAGGTTTCTTCTAAATTTTACGAAGATCGGATGTAGTAATATAAATATTTATAATATACAAGACAAAGTCACAAGTGAGTTAACGACCGATGAGACGAGCATATAACACGTGTTCGTAAATTTTTCGATTTTCAGTATGTCGCTGGGTAAAGTTACATAGAGCTAATATAAAACAATACTTTTTATTGAAGAATATTAGGAGAAGCTGTCAAAAGCCATATTATTTATGGTTTACGGGGCTAACAACGCTTCGAGGCGCTATTCAGATAAATTTAGAATGGAGTCGGCGCGATTTTGCACTAGCTCTGACTGAGTTCGCGCCTACTTTCTCACTGATGTTCTCAATTTCTTATTTGTTCGAGAGTCCTATGCTTGCAGAAGTAAATAAATTAGGAAACGAGAACATAAGTGAGAAAAGGGAACAGAATAGAACGCTGCAATTAGTGTCTAAAATCAGTGCCTGAAGTGCAATATTGTGACCTCAAAATTGATTTTGATTTAGAACTGCTTGATTCGAGTCGATTCTGTTTTTCTTCGATTAATCTGACTTAAAGGATAATTCCTTTGTTGATCCATCACGGAATCGATTAGTCTCTAAATATTTGTGCATATGCCAGTTATTGTTTAGGGAATGCAATCTTACCTTTGTATAAAAATAAATTGTCTTACGTGTACATTACATGCAAATGTCATAAAAAATAAATTACTAATTAATAGTTATATGTTCATAGATTTAGCTCGGTATTTATATATTTTATTGAATTTTTAATGTAGTTATTAAAAAATGTTTACTTACCTCTCGGTAGTGCTTTTCACAAATTCACCTTTCCATAGACCGCATGTCAATTCGCGAGCAGTTATAGCGAAGAACAAAAGATTTACAGCCAAAAGCACTCCGATTGGTCCAAAGAAATACGCTAGAATTTCCATGTCACCTAACAAAACGAACAATTGTAAATATTGTAGAAACATAAAGTATGAAATATCTGTTATCTAATATCTGTTTTCTATTACATATGGTATAGTTTTCTATTATAGCATTACGTACACATTGGCTTATTTACAAACGCATATTTCTATGGCATCAGAACAAGTTTTGGCAAATATACACTATTGTAGATATACATTATTTAGATAAAATAATAAATATACATATATATATATATATATGTGTGTGTACATATATGTAATGTAATAATAAATTATAATGTACATATCTCTCTCTACAATTTTATAAGTGTTGTATAAGTAAAGGACTATTGATTTTTAAATCTCTGATAGCCTCTTGACACAAAATCTTACATCTGAATTTATCATACGGTGTTCACGGAATACGACTGTTCACAGCACAGATCAATATTCTAAATTTAAGCGACACAAACATCCGGAAATTAGTGGTTGTTTCGAGTTGAAACGACTTCAATAATAAACGACTAACTGGCCAGCAAGTTTATCTTTACAATGTTTAATTTCGATATCGTAGGGTACACGCCATTCATAATGTGTATGTAAAACATCACTGTATGCATTAAAAAAAAAAAAAGTCTATGATGTTTGCGCATCAAAAGTGACGATTAATAACACTTAATGTTTCATAATCTTTGTGTTCTAAGAATTTTATACATACACGTATCAAAATAAAGTAAAGAGAATATAACTGGAAATAAATATTGCAAATAAATATATTTGGCTTCTATATATTTATGTGTTTAATCTGAAACTGAATTATATTTATTTTATTTATCTACTTTTAATCATAAATTTTCATGTCATGTAATCATATCACAATAGAATAAAACAAGTATACGCATAGTGTTGGATTTGACTGTGAATCCGTTATCAATTAATGACTAGTAAGTGAAAGCTTGTGACAAAGCCAGCTTTAGATATGATCTGCGTATGATATACACAAAGAAAGTAATATTATATGTGTCCATAGTATATACTACACTATATATTGAGTAGTTTGTTTATATGTAAGTAAGTCTATAAATGTTTAATATTTCTTTATTTCTTTAGATGTAAATCTGATAAGATTCGTCATTGTTGACAAAAATTGGAGAATGTTGGAAAACAGTGCGTACCCGCAAAACAATCACAGAAATGGTAAAGAGACTTTTATCTTAAACAGGACTTTACCGTAGAACCAGCACTGTTTTTCGCCAAAACGAGGCCTCAGGAACGTATACTGCGGTTGGGGCGGTAAGTGATCCAAGAGAGCTGCGAGACCAGCTACCAACAAAGGACCACCCCAGGCATAACAAGCATATACTCTTAATCTGAGAGTCTCCTGACCTTTCTCCAAGCTCACTGGACGCAAATCCCTGAAAGCACAAAGAAAGAGAGAAAGAGAGATAATGATGCGAAAATATAACATCAAAACACAACAAAAGAAAAAGAAACAAAACGCAACTTTTCAGCTTCCAAAGTTCAACTCTCGTTTTTCTACTTGCATCAAATGAGTAAAGCCTCAAGAATATCTTTGCTAATTGAAAATAATAAAAATACTGATAGACGATCATGGGAATTGTGTCGTGCTGCGTAACCAAGTCTACTATAGATGAGTATAATTGCGACAATTGCACAATTAATAAAGACTTATTCTTCTTATTCTATGAAGGAAAAAAGAGAAAAAAGAGACACATACTGATCATCTCTCTCGTTTCTCAAAGTTTTTATAAATAAACTACGCACAATTTTGTAAGTAAGATTGCTCCATGGTTTTATAGAATATCTCTTTTAAATTTTCTATCAAAATATTTAAATTTATCACTGACAAATAAGAGAAAATATTATTTAAACTTTAAATATTGCAGTGATCCTGTTTGGCCAAACGCAGAGTATGCATTAGCGAGAGTTTATATTTACATATTATTTCCAAGGTAAAATTTCTAACGTCATTTAGCCGTGTTACAAATGCGCAAATATGCGAGAAATGACCGCGTTCATTTTCAGCAATGAAATCATAAATCCATTAGTGAGCGATTGAAGTGAAGGAGCGATTAGCAGAGGCGATTACGCGACGTATCAGCTTGATTTTGGCAAATTGGAGCTGATGACGAGCGTAGAGTCCTGTAGGAAATTGCGACACACAGGCGATCGATTATATTAGCCCATCGAGACTTATTAATCAACGTACGGGACGCGCCCGGCATCGACGTCATGAGGTATATTTTACTGTGCCCAATAATGGAATCTCTTCGTTCTCAATTCGCTCTCTTATCTCCGTCTCCGAGATATTTTTCCGCACGAGTCGTTCCTTTGTGCGCAATGCAAAAAACAGTCACGAAAATGTTGGACATATCAAAGTATGCAGAAAAAGAGGCACGTAAAGCGTCTTACGTGCAGTTGGCAAAAACTTGCATGTGATCGAATATAAAGACAATAACAATAACGTCTAATAAACTATATATTTAGAGTTCAACGGATTGGATCAAACGCGAGCGATTGTTTCTATTTTCTTGCTCCCGAGAAACGCTAAACTTTGAGTTAGTTAAAGAGGAAAAATGTGTGTATATTTCATTAATTTCATCTGAATACATAGTGTTGTTTACCAACTTTTACACTACATCTTCGTCAACTGAGAAACGGTGTTTAATACATTTATTTATATCATTATTTCTTAACTAAATACCAAATAACTTGTCATATCTTTTATTATTTACTTCATCAGCAAAAATTAATTTATTGATGACGCATTTGTGTAGGAAATTTCAAGGATGCAATATTGCTAGTCAGAGCTCGGAAAAACTTCTTAAGTTTTTGATAGGTTTTTCTATTGTTGGAAACCGCACCGGTGGTTCCATGTATAATGCAAGCCTTACACAAGTCGAATTATCGAGCAAATAAAAAATTAAAATATCAAAAGTTAGATTCGAGGCTATAATATATATAGAGATTATTATTGATTACTGTCTATTTCTCCATCCATACATTGAAGGCGTGACGAAACGGTGAAGTAAACGAGCGAGTGGCTCACTACTGCAGCTGTTTTTATGCAATGTTTGTACATACACACGTACAAAGAGCATTTGAACGGAATGTGAGCGTCTATCTTGGCAAGACTTTATTGTAACATACAGTCCTATTTTTATGCTTTACGTAAAAACAAACGAATAATTATTACAACGAATAATTATTTATTACGCAATGCGCATGTTAAAATTAGAGCTTTGGTTTTAAACAAACATTAACATTACAATCTAATAATTGTATTAAAGCTCTTTATTGTAGAGTTTGAAGAACAAGAAAAATCTTTTGCCGTAAAAATTTATTTTTTAAAGACATTTTCGCGTGCTTCTACATATGTCTTTTGAAAATAAAACTAATTTCCATGTTAAAAAAGATCAAGAATATACACGGGGTGCTATTTTCAAGATATAGTCTTGTCTTCCAAAAATAAATCCGCACTTTGAAAAAATATCCCGGAGCTCGTGTCTTTTCGTTTCTTTTCGTGTCTCATACTGTTTATTCCAAAGAATTCTTCACATTGTCGTCATTTTGCATTCACGCAAAGCGAAAAAATCTAAAAACTATTCTAGTGCGCCAGATCGTAAAATCAGCCTACTAGCGAATACCGCAGATAAAATATATTCGCCAATGTTATATTTTTGTCAGACAAACTCGATCGAGTTAAATTAAAGTATGATAAAAATATAAATTTGTTTTTATAATAGAACTATATATATATATATATGTGTGTGTGTGTGTGTGTGTGTGTCGCGTATATTTTGTACAAATTAAATGAAATAAGCTACACAAACGAATTCTCTTTGTCACTTCGATTCTTTTGTGAAGGATCGCGTCGTGTAAAAGCGGATGGTGAGCTTTTTATTACGTTTTCTTTTCAATTGGCCATTCGTATTCATACCGTATTCATGTTTCTTGTATTCAAAGCAAAGGAAATAAGAAGGATCTTAAAACTGATATTGAGAGTCACCGAGCAAAGTAGCGTAGGTGCATTATAAATGCGTTCAAACGACAGCATCCTGATTATACGGAACGTTACAAGTGCAATTAAACAATTAAGCGGCGGTTTCCATTACTCAGCGACACTCGGAAATGCGCGCTTAACACCGAAAATTTACTGTCTCTATACAATTTAGCGTACAATGACGAGAAATAATTATTATGTCTAATTTTTTTCTTATCTCTTGTCTATGTATTAATAATATGCATTTAAATAACGTTCAACTAATTGTAAGAAAATTTTGTTATTATATATTACTCGTATCAAGATATATATTTTTATCATTTACTCTTTACATTTATATGTATATATTTGCTACATATATCTTGTATTGCAAATATCATATAAAAATCTGTTTTGGAGATATGTGTTATAATCTACGCAAGAAATTCAAAATAGTACCACTATTTTCAAATGTATTATACGCATAAAATAACGTTATATAATTTAATAATATATAATAATATATACTGTGTGGATTTGTTTTTAACACTATAAATTGTTAATTAAAATTTCATTATAATCACATTTTAAAACTTATGTAAAAATTACCGTTAAAAACTTTCTTTCTACGTATGACTAGCAATTATAAAAATATACTTTTCTACACTACCGTTATGATTTGCAGTTTAGCACATATCCTTTATACGTGCCAATACATCGCCGCTGATCGATGATTGTTTGTATCACCGATAATGATTCACGTGATTCTCTTTTACAATTGATTTCCGTGCGTCAATCGAAACGCCGTGAAGCGGAAATTTGTTCTAAAATTTTACGATGGACAAATGCAGTTTCCTGCTAACGGGTCCCGTATAACTGTTTACTATAGGACTTAGTCTCTGAGATCGCTTCCGGGTGGCAGCTAGCGTCAAATTGCAAAAGCGATCCTTAGACTATTCGACAAAGATATTCGCTACGCGGTCGCCTATTTTGCCTTTACTGCTAATTAAAGCGAATAATTGCCAGCCGAGTGACAAGATTTTTAAACACCGCTGCAAAGTCATGTTTTTTTTTATATTTCTCTGAGGATGTGATAGCTTAGTAGTGCGGTGTTTTACAGTTTCATCAAAAAGCGAAAAAATTTAATTTATAATATACATCTCCTTCTCTCTCACACACACGATAGTTAAATAATTTAATATCTTATATAAAATTAAAGAGACATAGAAATATATCTTATATAAAATTAAAGAGAAGATATAAGTTATTTAAAAAATATATATATATACAATTACACTATGTAGTGCTTTTATTAAATACATAATTTTATTATGATCAAAAATATTAATATTAATACTATGTACAAATTATAGTTAATTTAAACATTTAATTAATTATTTGAAGTAATTGCTATGCGTAATTTTGCGCAAGACATCATTGTCTCATTAGTGTATACGCACATTAGTTTTGGAATATATCGTTTCAAGACACAAAGCGAGGCATGTCGATAATTAATTAACGGCATTACACGTCGAGTGAATATCGAGTCTTTCGTCAAAAACAAACTTTCTCCAGCATACATCTTAATCGTCAAACATTAATCAGGCACATAACAAAACGTTAAGCGCGAAAGAATCGCCGCGCGCACAGTATTTGCTGGCTGTGTAAACACTTTTTCATTTATTAATTATAAACTATTCTGAAATGCAATTAATTTCTCGTCGCATTGCGTGGGTCAATACAGGAAGTATATGATATGAATCTTCCGAAATATTTTTAATCTAACTGAAAAAACTTTCAGTTCTGAAAGATTTCCCGATGTGAGAACTTATAACAAATGTATTTTCAAATTGTGAAATTTGTTTCTTACATCCTTTGAACTTTGAACATTGATTTGGACTTTTTTCAATGTTAATAGAAACTCCTAATACACATCTAAATTTTTTTATATTTAAGATTTAATATAAATAAAATCTACGTAAAAAATTGATCGTTTCTATTTAAAACCACCAAAAGTTTCACTTCTGTTAAAACTTTAAAATTCTCGCAAGCACAGTTTTTTTCGTCTGTACTTTCTTCAGACACATTTTTAAGAGTCTACTTGTTACTTTGTAAGCAAATCGACGCATTATGTAGCGTTATATAGCATGATACTTGGTGTTTTTTTCGGTGCGCGCAATCTGGATAGACATGCACGGTGCTTGGTAGAGCTTGACTCGTTATCGTATCGGTACCGACTTAACTCCTTTATCTTTTTCGATCCTTTCTATTGCGCCGCCATACACAAACGCCCGGCTGTCTCTGGCGTGACCTTCAATTTCCGGTTAACAAGTTTATTGCTGTTGTGTGCGATATAGCCGCTCGTGTCGGTTCGACACCAATCTGTAACGACTGCAAAACACTCGAGATAATTGCTGGCACAACGTCGAAAACGGAGAGAGCAATTTTCGAGCAACGAGAAAAAATGTTTTTATTTTTATTTTTATTTTATTTCAAAAATAATTACGTCATCGGATTCGTTCGACTTATTCCTTGTTACTCTCTTCTCGCAAATTAATTTTCTCAGCTCGCAAATACAAAATTGGAAACGCCTCGTTGTTGCTTTTCGTTGATTGCTAATTATTTCTTATCTAAAAACTTGCACCGAATTTCACAATTGCGTTTCTCTTAAATTTCATTTCTGCGCTCATAAAATTAGAATCTTGCAAAAAATTGATTATAAGACTATTTTCTTTCGCGCGCTCTTTTATTTCAAGACATCGCAGAAAACTCGAAATCATCTACGAAGAGCGCACATATCAAAGCGATCGGTGACGAGGGGAAGACAAAGTCAAAGCTTTCAAGAGAATTGGAATAACTATTGTTTATGCGCGCGCGAACTAGTAGCGTCAGTAAAAAAAAAGAGAAACAAAGTCAAACGGCGAGAATCGTTCAATCCATTAGAGAAAGGAATCGACACAACGCGACTCACATTCTCGCAAACGTAAATGTATGCTATATAAATCTATTCTCTCTCTCTCTCTCTCTCTCTCTCTCTAGAACACATATAACGTATTTCTACTGACATAAGAAGATTCAGTCACATCCTCAGTCAGATGTAGAGAGCATGTTGCATTGCATCCGCGGAAGATTTCTCCATATGAAAAGAAACTCAAATCGACGCATCTGATGTCAGTCGCATGGAATGATTCGAGTCGAGAGATGTAGGATAGAAAACGAAGAAGGGTGACTGCTCAAGTTCACAAGGGATGAATCTCATTTGTAGAATGCCATTTAAAACCACGCTACTATATAACTTTTCGTCTTTTGTTAGATGTTTATAGTACATTACGTTATATACTAATTTTTTTGTCGACTGTTTCATGAAAATATTTTATTTTAGTACTTAAAAGCTTGTATCTAATAATTTATTACTTTTCAATATTTATTTATCATAGAATAGTTCTCAAAACAGTTTAATAATTTAAGAAGAAAGAAGAACACAAAAATACACTACAATATATTTTGTTTTTCAAATAAAAAAAAAAGAACCAATTGTAAATAAACTTTTACGATAAGATTATGACCGAAAATGTTTTCGAAGTGTATTGGCAAATTGATTTGATTCAATGCGATGAGAAAAAGAGAGAAAGAGAGATCACGAAGAGACATCTTTTTGTCGCGGAGTCAACAGAACGGAAGAAGCAACGGAAAGAAGAAAAATAAAGGAAAAAAAAAAGAATTACGAATGATATTGTGAGAGCTGAGGCTCTCTCGGTAGGAAGGGAAGTGTCAGAAGTTGCACGAGAATTGTATCTCGTGCCGACGGCGAGACGAGCCAGACGAGTGAAGAGGAGCGCGGCTCAAGAAGAAACGTCGCCGATGTGCCATGAAAATCGCGAGCCGTGCGCGGAAACGCTAAGAGAAGACGAAACGAACCGTGAAAACGAGACGAAACCTTGCCGAGAAATGCAATAAACCGACTTGACGGACGTCGACGTGATTCCCGAAGCGCACAACGCGCGCACTGGCAAAGCAAGATCTGACAGCGCATTAAACGGCAAAAATTTGATTTAAATGCTCGGCATGACGTAGCTTATCCATTTACCGCGTGTGAATTATATCAAGTTTGGAACCGAATTTCAGCAATAATATTTTAATAAAGGTCTGAAAAAATAGGAAGATCTATCATGAGAGGGTTTGCGAGATTTTATCCTATAATAAAATTTAAATAAAATAGTTTAAGAGTTCTCAGAACTACTTGCAAGATGAATAAGAGATGGCAGATTTAGTTAATATAATGTAATTGAAACGCATATGACATTTATTTTAAATAACAAAATAATTTTTATATATTTCAACTTTTATAATTTCTCGATGTATCTTTTTAGTATTATTCTGGTTATATTTTTGGTACACCTGACTCTTTTTAGTTTCGTTAAGTTTAGCTCATAGATTATTTAGCGAACTCTAATTAAACTATTATTCCTACTTTATTGGTCTTACTCATTTTTGACAAATTTGGGAAAACTTATTATACCTTTTTATACCTTTTTGCTATTCAATTTATTTTGAATTTTATATGTAATGTGCAATCATTAAAGAGAAATGCCAGCATGCCCACGCACAGTGTATTGACGTGACTGAAGGCCTGTGACTGAAAAAATGAAATAAAAATCTAGCAATATGACTGTGTGTATACATGTATATGTATATTGTTATACTTCTGCGCTGAAATATAAGAAATGCAATGTTTCTTTTTTAAAATCGAAGATTTAAGTGTCTCTTACGCAGCATATGAAAACTATGTAGCGAAGATGCGATCAAGTATCATGCGCACGCAAGGAGAACTCCGAGTTCTAATAACTTCTCGTGATTCACTCGTACTGTTCTAGAAAAGCAGCGCTTAAAAACATACGCAATGCGAAGAGAAAGAGTGAGAAGAATATACGTAGCTAACTTTGCCAAGTTAACCGACCTATGTTAGTATCTCAATACTAACAGGTAGAGATCTAAAAAAAACAAAAATGCAATGTGTCTTAGAGTTAAGCTAATCATTGCGGTTTAATTATACTTATATCTCTAGAAATTTATATTGTGTATACGCGTATAAATTTATATTTAATATCTTTCGAATAATAGTTCGTAACTTTACAGAATAGTAGTCCATTTGTTAGTTTTATCTCTTGAAAATATTGTAATGGAAAAAAATAATGAAACACATTTACTGGAATAAATAAAATCTCTACTCAAAGATACGCATAGAATATTCAAATTCCAAACAATCCAGAATAGCGAGAGCACAAACGACGTTAACACGTTTTTCGAATCCTGGAACTCTCGGAATGATTTAGCCAATCGATTTATTGTGCCATCAGCGGTATTCTATGGAAAATTACATTTAAAACAGAAAACAACCATCACCATAGCTTACAGTCACATAATAGATCGCTGCATGGAAACTGCAACTGCGGCAAGTGTGCAACGACGATTCGTCTATCTTTACACAGGCGGGTCGTTGACTAGCAAACTGAGGCCGAGGTCTCCGGCTTTTAGAACCGGCAGTTACGTTACGTTAATGCAATTTGCATGCATTATCTAACGCATAACGAACAGCGCTGTAAAGAAGAAAAAGAAAGATATCTAAATCATTAACCCGCCGTGTTTCAGAAAAATGATGTGTGAACTTCTTGCATGACCTGCAGCATCACTGCATTAGATTAAAGAAACATTTTAGTTTTAATTTTTATGTCTAGAGAAAGAAAGAGAGAGAGAGAGAGAGAGAGAAAGTAAAATATTTGCAGTTTTTTAATTCTACTAAATCTATAAAACTGCTGTTTTAAATTCCAAAAAATACAAAAGTAATTCAAATTTTTCTAGTTTTAGAAAAAGAAGAGTTAGTATTTCGAAGTAAAACAAAAAACTTTTTATTCTTTTTCTATAGATCGTCTATACTTTTGTTCACTTCTGTGAATTTTCTAACAGCGTCTCGCAATTCATAAGTTATTAAACTCTTCGAACGAAGCTTGCTGTTGCGGACGTCTGCAGCCGTTACAGCTATCAGAATAATTTCTTGTCTCCCGGAATCGAATGCCTGCATGCGCGATTTCGCTTTGCTGCTCGATATCGGCCCAGACAGGAACAGACCAGGAGAAAGGAAGGAGTGTGTGTTTTTGTAATTCTCAAATTAGCTTAACTCAGTTCGACTCCGAGACTCACATACAATCAGTCCAGCGAGAAACTTCTAGTCCTCAAAACTGCGACCGATCGTCGCCGTCGCAACACAGTTTGTAGTCGTGGTTGTCGGATTACCATCGCTCCGTGTTTGCTTGCAGCCTTTTGCAAGCAGCAAGCATCCGCCACACTTGAACCACATATTCAATACATTCCGGTCGAGTGAGTCTAGCTCTCATAGATTTGTTGATTTTCGCGTATCTACCTCGAGGAAGATTTCAAACACTTAATGTCTGGTAAATAGCAACTCTTATTGAAAACAACGAATTAGTAAAGAAAAAATTAAGTATCTACATTCCACGTAATATGCGATTAATGGAAAACGTTTATACTTTCACATTTTCTGATAAAATAATAAAAAATGATTACTTTTTCATTAATATTTTAGTTTTATATAAAGAGAAGAAAGTGTAAGACACTTCCCGCTCTTATTTTGACGTTAAAAATTCCTTATTTACTTGAATATTAATAAAAAGCTTTTTATAATATAAATTCATCACAAAATAAGAGCCAAGTGTATATGCGTGTACATGTGAAATATTTATATATATTTTTTAAACGTGTAAATTAATACACATAGAAATTCGAACTGAAGTCAATTCGAAACTTCATATCTAATGCTCTAATTGTTATTTTATAAGTAATAATCATCTAACTTTTTTATCCTCCTATAAAATTTAAAACCCAAACATTGCACAAAAAAAGATGAACTTTGGCCAAGGTGTCTTTTTTTTACACATTTAAAAAGCACATATTTCACATATATAAGTATATGTTTATATTATATATATATATATATATAGCGTCTGATTCTTAAGATCTTTATTTCATGTTTTCATTCATCACTTGATATAAAATTAAAAAATGATAATGATTATGTTCCAAATAAAAGACCATTAAAATTTAAAAATCTGTTTGATTTAATTTTATATTCATCTTAACTACTTTTTATAATAAAAATGTTTAAAAGATGATTTTTACACGTTTCGATAGAGAGATAGCTCAAAACAAAACAACGTCTTTCTAAAAACTCATAAATAGCTTCTGCGACAAACAAAGTTTTTTTAAATTTTTAATTGTTGGAACATTTGGATCGCGTCACAACTTACATTTTTATCGGAAAAAAGCCAAATTTCTAATCTTCTTTAGAGTAAATGAATAAATAATAATGATAATTGGTGGAGCAAAACGAACAAATTAAAAAAGATTATTATTTAAAGTAATCAATGCAATGACTGTACGCAAGAGAGCGTAGCCGCAAGTGACATCAAGATAATTTTCCAGCTCAAAAATCACGCGACACACTGAGGCTGTCAGCGTAAACGCGCAACGTGCCGATGACATTTCAACAAGTGAATATAACACGCTGGCGCACGTGTCGCCGACAGTTTTGCTGTGCGACCATATATGTAAGAGAAACAAAAGATAAAAGTGCTGTCACAATACAAGTTTATCGAACTGCGCTGAACTAGATCGGTGATACAAACGCTCAGCATCGCCACTTTAGTTTTCTGCATAGAACGCTGAGAGCATGTTGCAAGTTCAAAACACATTTTTTTCCGCAATACTTGATCATTTCTGTACAACACATAATTTTATTAAACTAACAAACGTAACAATAACAAAGCATTCTTCCGCAGAGTCAAAATAAATCACCTGCGCCAAGTGAAAGAGTGCAACTTTCACTTTTTATGTTCGCGTTAAACGTTCTGCGTGTAAATCCGACTATCATAATTTGAGAAAAAAGAAAACAGACGACATAATTTCAACAGAAGATCTATCGTCATTCGGCAAAACAGATATAAAAGATGCCTCTTTATTACTCAAAACAAAGAGACATGCGTACGTATGTGTGTACAGATACACACATGTCATTCTATTAATAGAAAAAGATACCACAAGTCAAAATATAAAATAATCCATTTTTGACTAATTGTAAGATAATTTTTTTCATGACTTACCGGAACGTCCACCAGATGTTAAAACACATTGTGTTTAGCCAAAAGAAGGTAGCCAGAAAGAAAAAATGCGCCATGATCGCTGAAACATAAGAACACAAGTTTTGTTAAAAGAGAGTTTGCTTAAAGCGGCTTAAAAGTCTTTTTTTTCCTTGATAAGAATATTAATATTTTATATATATATATGTGTGTGTGTGTGTGTGTGTAAAACTACATTTTCCGAATGATGATCATGTTAGGCTGGGCACTATAACCGTATAAGTAAGAAAAAGTAAAAGAAATGAAAAGAGGAAAAAAATAATTTCCACCACTTTTTTCGTCTTTACGTTATTATATTAGTACTGCGTTATGATTTCAGCTTTTTTTAAATGTTTTCAGCAAACCCATTTTCATCTAATAAATTGATTTTTGATAAGCTGTTCAATCATTTATATTTTACATAAAGTAATCTCATTGTAGAATGTGTGAAAGCCTTAGTAATTACTCAAGGTAACTGACTTGGTCGCTTATGACTGACCAAATTTCTCTCGTATACCATTTGTTATGCAATCCGAATTACTTCGTGCTTCGTGATAAATGTGTAATGAGAGAAAACTTGTTTTGCAAAAGAAACATATGAGTAATTAATGACAAGAGTGCGCGCGCTTCTGACAGATAAATCTTCGTGAAAATAAGTTTGACTGCATGTTGCGAGATAAATTAACTTTTACTTACTGATGCTACGTGTATAAAAATCCATATTGTTAATGGAAAGAGCATTCTCTATTTGCCTTTAGGCGATATTGCAAAATCGCGATTTTAAAGAGTGATTCATGAATTTGTTCCAGCAATTTATATAGTAAAGACACGATTTTACTTCCGCGTATAAACATCTCTTATGCGCTTATCGTTACGTGCTTAATAAAAACTAACTAACGAATTTATGTTCTAGTAGGGGAGACCGGGGCACATTGTGACATGCAAATTATATTATTAAAAATAATAAACTACATCATATTATGTAATATTGAATACATTACATAATAGTTACATCCTTTAGCTTTAAGAAAAAAAAAGTATTTTCATATATCTTTATACAAAGTTATTTAATGTTAAACACGATCGTACAAATTTGTCAACGTGCCCCGTATCCAGGGTTAGTTGTCACATAAGCCAAAATTCTGATTTTCTTGGGTGTAAGATCAGAGTAAATATCTGAAGCACGTAAT
>QVNW01000915.1:0-73491 GCA_014825475.1 Pseudomyrmex flavicornis | reverse complement strand
ATCAAGCGTCGAAAATTTATCGATGACTGTTTTAAACGCTCGTTCCAAATCTTCGGTCACGTCAGCCGCAATAAAAATAACACGACCTTTTCCAAATTCATTTTCCAATGTAGTCGCTGCAGTTTGACCGTTCGATGTTGGCAAATCAATTAGAGCAACGCTTTTTGCACCATGTTTTAGCAATACTTCGGCATATTTGTAGCCCAATCCTGTAGCTCCTCCCGTAATCATTACAGTTTTGTTCTTTACGTTGTCCATTGAGCTGATGTGCGTGTATCTTCTCTCGCAGTAAAGAGTTAAATGCTTCGCTAGATTGTATATCTTGTGCGATAGATGACTTTCAAGTGCTTCAGAGATAAAAAAATGTGATGATAAGTATTCTTCTCTATCTCTCTAATTGCGCTACCATTAATATCAATTTCTGTTTCGCGCCACTGATTCGTCTGCGGTTTGTTGTTTACCGTCAATACTGAAATCTACAGTTTACGTGACATATATTATAGATTTTTATTACTGGTTTATATTTCCATCGGATTTACAAGAAGAGACCAATCACAGACAATAAGCGTAAAGCGCTTACTAAGCGCTGAGTTCTGCTGAACGCGGCCAATGACAACGCTTAAAAGTGTGTAAGCGCCCAAAACGAATTGTGCACTTGTACGTACACTTTATACAACATACATAAAAAAATCTGTAGATTAACGTCAGCATTAATACATATGTACTTATATGAAATGTGTCAAATGCACGTTAGACACATTAGCGATTTTGTGTACTTTTGTACGTATTAATAGGCACGAGACCGTCAATGGCCGCCGGTACGTAACCTAACCTAACCTAATCTGAAAAGGCAATAATTTTGTGAAAAGCCCTTAGCAAAAATAAAAATTTTTTATTATTAATGTACTGTGGCAGATATGGAGAATACTGAAAATTTGGATTCCGAGACAAATGTTTCGCAAACCGACTACGTTGACCAGGAAAAGACGGACGAATTGTTGAATCTTATGCCTGGATATGAAACATTTGACGAATACCTTCAGGTTAGTTGTTCACGTTAATGCAACTTAGTGTCTATTTTACGCATGTCTATGTTTAGCAAACGCAATAAAGACTATTTAATACAGTTTTTTTGCCACAATTTATATATACACAAAATATGATATGTTTCAGGAAGCGTATGATGCATTAAGAGCTGGAATCAAGTCTGCTAACAATCTACCTATTGGAGACAATTTCAACTATTATGCTTGCTTTCCAAGTTTCAACAGTGCCAGAAAGAAAGATATTAAAAGAATACTGGCAACTATGCAAAGGATAATAAAACTAGCAGGAGGTTCTGTGAACATTGAGAATCGAGATGTGGAAGAAAAGTTTGACCTCTTACTAGAAACAAATGACTTGTTATTGGATCAAGCTGTAAGCATTTATTGCAATTTTATATCGTTCTGAATTTCTTTAAAGTAACATTCTCAACATATTTTTCTATTTCTTGCAATAGAACATATTAATGGATGAAGAAAGTGGTATTGTACGCAACCCCCAAGTAGAACTGATTGTGTCACAAATGTCAAAGTCATCAGTGAATGGCAGTTGGAATGCAAGAACTGTTTGTGAAGAGTCCAGCAATTCTGATAAAGTACGATTGTTAGGTGGAAAAAATGTGCAGAGACCACAGTTGATGTTCAAAGATAAGATTGACAATAGTTCTAAGCCATGGGTACCTCGTATTAAAGACAAACCAAACTCTTTAAAGCCTTTAGCACTCTATGTCGAAATAAATGAACTTGAAGAGACCTTTAATCACCCATATGAATTCGAGTTGGACAAATTTGAAACACCAGAATGTCAATTGCGGAAAACGACACCAGTGAAGTACAAGTCGCTAGAAAGCACCAAGTACAAATATATCGAGAAACCATCTGATATCAAAATCCTTCTGGAAGATTTGAAAAATTGTAAAGAATTAGCTATTGACTTGGAACATCATTCTTACAGAACGTTTCAAGGCATAACGTGTCTGATGCAAATTTCGACAGTTGACGCCGATTATATAATTGACACTTTAGCACTGCGATCGGAATTGCATCAACTCAACGAGATCTTCACAAAACCTTCAATTCTTAAAGTTTTTCACGGTGCCGACAGTGACATTCTGTGGCTTCAGAGAGATCTGTCGTTGTACGTGGTGAACATGTTTGATACTCACCAAGCCGCGAAACAGCTCAACTTGCCGTATCTTAGCTTGTCTTACTTGTTGAAAAAATATTGTGGTATAGATCCCAATAAACATTTTCAATTGGCCGATTGGCGTATAAGGCCTTTACCAGAGGAATTGATAAAATACGCTCGAGAAGATACGCACTATTTGCTGCACATAAAGGACATGTTGAAGAACGAGCTGATCGATGCGGCCAACGGCAAGAACAATCTCTTGAAAGCTGTGTACAATCGCAGCACCGACATCTGCAAACGAACATACACGAAACCAATTTGGACGGAGGAAAGTTGTATGAGCATGTACAGAAAGAGCCAAAAAGCGTTCAACAACAAGCAAATGTATGCGCTACTGGAATTGCACAAATGGCGAGACGTCACCGCGAGAGAAGAAGATGACAGTATCGGTTATGTGTTGCCGAACCACATGCTGCTCAATATAGCCGAGACATTGCCGCGCGAAATGCAAGGTATCCTGGCGTGTTGCAATCCAATCCCGCCGTTGGTGCGACAAAATCTATTGAAATTACATAAAATAGTGCTGAAAGCGCGAGAACAGCCGCTTATAACGACTGTCCCGGAACAAGATATTCGGCAGAACAGATCGGTACAGCAAAACCACACGGTAGATTCCATGTCTTTGTACATGCCGCACGACATACCGAGCGGCACAGAGACGAGAGCGGATTTGCCTTGCCTACTGGATAAAAACAGCTTGCTACAAAGGACGAAAGTCAAATCACACCAAACAACAACGCACACCGTAACAGTATTTGATATGCCAATTACATCAGAGGTAAAATGACAGCAGCAATTATAATAATATTTTATTATGTATATATAATGTATTTTTATATATGTATCTAATGTTATAAGAGATATTTATTTCTGTTGTTATATTTCTGTTGTAACAAATAAAATATTTATAATTTTATATTTATAATTTTTTTTTTAGAGAAAACTTCTAAACAGTATTAAAAGAAATAATAGAAATTGTTTAAATATTTTTTTTATGAAGAAAAATAACGAAGCTGCGATTTGTTTCATTTTAGGACGAAAACATAAAAGACGATAAGAAAAAGGCTATATTCGTGAGTCCGTATATGAGATACAAATGTGTGATGCCGATGATAGTTGAAAACGAAGCAAAGGAACGAGAGAGACAACGGAAGGAAGAAGAGGAAGAAGAAGAAGAAGAGAAGCACGCGACTGTGAAAGTCGAAGAAGACATAGACGCTGAAATCAACGAGAGCAAAGAAAGAGTTTACGAACATTTCAAACAAATATCTCAACAAACAATGAACGAAACAGCTGCGACTCCGTCCAAAAAGAAGAAAAAATCTACAAAACTAGTCTTGGGTCAAATGCACGGTAGAAAGAGAAAGAGAGAATCTGACATCGGTCGTAATAATCAGGAAATAAGCGACGATGGCGAATTTTCTGTACCAATGCCATCTCCGGACGTTCAAATCGCACGCAGGTTCAAGAAAGTAAAAAAAGAAGAAACGATTGTAAAGCAGATACAGGAGAATCGTACGCAAGTTCCGAGTGCTAATGATACTGAAAACATTAAATCCCTAAGGTAAGAAACCTCGGAAAAAATGATACTAATCAGTATTCAAGATACTAATAATACTCTTATTTCAGGGGCAGGAAAAAAAACGAGAAGAAACAGTACAAAAAGCTACTGCAGCAACAAGGTATGTTACCTTCAAACAATTTCGACTACAAATCGGTAGATTTCAGCAGTTTCGAGGGCGGTAGTAAACAAAACAGCGCGAATCAAACGCAATTTCAGCAATCTCAGGTAAGTAAATGCGATGTTTACTGTTTTCATAAATATAATATTGTTCGAGCACGTTTCACTGCGGAAATATATTTTAATAATTTCAGAAAAAAGAAAAATACAAGAAGCGAAAGAAGCAGAAGCGTTACGTATAAATTGTGACACGATCTCTTTCTAGATTTTTGTTTTTATCAAATTTTTATTTATAGCAGAAAGAAAGAAGCGAAATTTAAGAAGTGAAATGTTTATATAAAATTGACAGTAAACGCGTAGTTTGTTCTAACGCTCGCTGCAATTTTTATATACAGTATAGAACTCCATTAACTAATTTCGAGCACATAAGACCGCGCGCGCGCGCGATCCTAGAATTCGAAATTATTTGAGTGCATCCCGAAGCATAACCGCTTACTGAGCGTTCAATGAACTCAAAGATCTGTCTACTGAACGCAAACGCTCTCTAAGCTGCTCACAGTGAGCGATCGCTATTTGAGCGTAGTTCTGCATCACTCACTTCGCTTATTTCACGCTCACTTTACGCTCTTTCAATTTAATATTCCTGAAACTTAGTAACTATAATTAGTATAATTTTAACTTTAAACTTAGTAACTATAAATAGTGTAATTTTTGTGCTTGGCTTAATTTTTATCTTTTAATTAAAAAGTTAGTAAAAAAGAATATGCTCGTGAAAGACTAAAATGAGTTGAAAGAAGACAATACAAGCTAATGTACTGATTGTAGTTGTATTTTTTTTCTTTAATGTTTCTAAAATGTCTACAAATTGGCACCGACTTTTTCTTGAACTCTTGAAATAGAAATAGACGCACGAGTTGCGCAGTCAAGAATATTGGAATCATCAATAGTGAGAAAAACTATTGGTTTTGGTCCACAAAGGAGAAGCTGAAATTGTGATGCTCGAAATTACTGGAGTTCTATACTGTACTGAATAAAAAAAAAAAAAAAAAAATAGTTTTATTTTAACTCTTTCGAAAGATATGCCTGTATGTGCCAACTACGTAATACAATTGAAATATTCTTCTTTTATGTTGTTTCTTAGTGTAATTTGCATTTATATATCTGTACACAGAATATATCTGTAAATATAATTGTTATGTATTTTTTTCTATTAAAAATGATAGAAATACAACGTTTGGGATTTCGAAACTTTTTTTTCGGGCGTTGGAGATATCACTCGATAAAGGTTGTTGATACCGGAAAAGTACTGGCGCACGATACGAAAGCAGTAATTAAAATTTCGTTACGCGTTTCCGATACCGGTTCAATGTCTCGTCAAGCACGTACATATCAAGACAATACCAAGTCGGATATCGGAAAGTTACTGTAAAATAATATTTTTAAAGATTTATGGAAACAATACTGGGTAAACAAAACCGTCAATATCGAACGTCAATATTATTCCTTGGTGATATCTTGCCGTGTTGTGTCACTGTTGTAGGCTTGTATTTGCGTTACTAGCAAACCCCACTTGAATATGAAATGAGATAAATATATTTTGAATAATTTCACAGCGTAACGCAAGATAATATTTATAGTTTTCATACCGATGATCGCAGCGCTCAGTTATATATTCTACACTGTCGCAAGAATCGCGCGATTTGAGTGTTTATGTTAGTTGTAAGTAACAGCCAATTAGCAAAGATCAGCGAAGAGAATGTTTTTTTTTTAGACATCCGTGATTATGAGAGTAATATCTCGTCGTAAGAATGAGAAGCTCGATGCTTATATTGGCTGTCGCGAGATCGCAGAAACACAAATTTTGAATTCTAACAAACTGTAATTTTTGCTTGCGATTATGCAATCAGCTGCTTGCGCTTTAATGTAAAACAATCTTACGGTGAATAACAAGTGAATAACGTGAAAGAGTCGTCTACTTATTGTTGTGACATCTCGATATTCTTTTCGCATTCCGATACTCCGTCTCAGACTATTTTTTTTGTGATAACACGTCGGATTAAGACTTCTGAACGTAATGTAACGAAGGAATTTGTTTATTGTCTTTTTTTTTTTTTTTTTTTTTTTTTTTATTTGATAACTGAGTTATCAAAAGTCAGCTTTTCTTTGCGCAATTCAACGCTGTCTCCTCTTTCTGCTGATCGACAATAAAAAAACTTACTTTTTTTTTTAAGACTTTAATGATTAAACGCGAGACGCAAACGTCACGACTATTTATCATCGAAAGCGATAATCGCGTAATTTGCGTGTTGTAAAGCAAAGTGTGATCGACTGTGCGAAGGCATTATAACAAGCAGTGTCCAAGTATCAATACGCACTGTGACCATGGTGTGCGTTACATTTGTGTTCAAGCTTCTTTTATTTCTCATCTTGGAGCATTTTTGTTTGGGATATTTAAACGTGACGCGTTTAACTCAACCTTTTCAAAATGTAGTGAATCAAACGACACGAGTTATTCCGCGGAATTTAAACGTGACCAACTTGGCGAATTTCACGTACACGCTGCCCGCTCGCGCGGTCAACTTGACCGAATTGGCCTACAACTCTACGCTAGGTTCCAACTCTACGCAAGAGCAGCAAGTCGATTGTCTCGGACTGGGAAAAACAGTCGCGTCGAGTCTGGAAAATTTCTTCAGGAGCGAGCCGAACGGAAGCAACGCGTTGGACGTGCGATTTTTCATGTCCTCATCGATCGAGCGACGCCGCGTCCACGTGGAGATTGGCGAGCAGTTCGGATTGGAATGGACCGACTTTGTGATGGAACGCAGAACGGTCTTTATAGTTCACGGATTTCTGTCGCACGGTGAGGAAAACTGGATCAAGGATATGGAAAAGGCGTTCCACGAATGGGTACGACACTATGCGTGCTGACGCTTCTTCATGTTTTAGTAATATTTTCCATATTATGTTGTAAACAGGATAATGTTAATGTGGTGGTAGTAGACTGGAGTGCCGGCGGTAATACTTGGAATTATTACAAAGCGGCGGTCAACACTAGAATAGTAGGATACCAAATTTCCAAGTGTGTACACGATAATGTAACTTGAGTGAACAAGTTTGAAAGATATCCGAAAGATACTACGTCTCGAGATGTTTAAATTGTATTTTATATTTTTTAATTCGTTGGTTTTATATTTTATACAATTTTATGAATTTTTTAATTCTCTTTCTTCTTCAAACGTGTTCTTTTGAAATCTTTCGAACAACGTTACGCTGTTTGTTTGGAACAGAAGTCGACTTATATTTTTTTTTTTTCTTAACGTTAAAATTCGTTCACGAAGACTTGTAGAACACATAACAAACGCCACAATTAACAACAAAGGATCGGACACGAGCAACTGGGGCCCTCTGCATCTGATAGGGCACAGTCTCGGCGCTCATATTTGCGGATTTGCCGCAAAAGAGCTGATGAAAAGACAGAACAAATGGACGGTGAAGAGAATCACCGGATTGGATCCAGCGCAACCATGTTTCAAGAATGCTGACCCATCAGTTCATTTACACAAAGAGGACGCTCCGTTTCTGGACGTGATACACACAAACGGCAGATTGTTCACGAGTCTAGGTCTTGGCTTACCCGAAGCTCTGGGTAAGTGACTTATCTTAGATATCTCTCTCTACACAAGAGAGCAATCTGTTCTCGATAGTTTAAAAAAATTGTTTTTGACATTGCAATACATTTGAGAGAGAAGTTAGATTGTTTATTTATACTTTTAATCGATATCTTCTTACGTACACACATACACAGGTCATATTGATTTCTATCCAAACGGCGGTAAAACGCAACCTGGTTGTGTGAAAACGGACTCGTCATACTTTAGTTATTTGAAAATTCCCAAAGACGGTCGGTATCAATAAATTGTCTCGAGATATTACAGCGAGAATCAGTGAGAATAAACATTCGTCGATAATTATAATTTTTCAGCGATACAAAAAGCAATATGTAGTCACGGACGTTCTTATCTCTATTTCACGGAATCCTTGACATCCGCCGCTATGCTTAACTGCAGCTTCTGGGCGCATCATTGGGATATGACGTACAGAAATTTTGTGCAACTAATTAACGAGCCGTGTGACAGAAATAATTGCACGGAAATGGGTATCAGAGCGGAAATGTACGATCAGCGCGGAACTTTCTTCGTGACTACTGCCAGTACTCACCCATTTTGCTGTAAATATTAATTATATACTCGTTGCTAAATAATAACAAAACACATTTCGTAACACTGTCAATATAAGGCGTCATATTGTCGATTTTACAGCTAACAGCACTAATGTCATAGAAGAGGTGAAGAAACAGATGCGGTCGGATTACAGTGGAAAGACGGAGGATTAAAAAAAAATTACCGTCAATCAATAGGTTAATTAAACAACTTGATGTAATTGTAAATAAATGCTTTATCAATATTATATTGCACAGTACAGTTAAATAATTGCTTTCTGTTTTTGGATATTTACAGTTGAAAATGCTCGCATAATATAAAAGATATATATATATATGTAATATATACAATTTTCTTTGTTTATCTGCACCTTTTACCCTTCGTACGAACAAACAATCGTTTTTTCGATGTTTATTATTTCAGCTTTCATTTTTATACGCATGATTATCATTTTGGATTTTTTAAGAATACAATATACATATTGAAAATAATATTTTAAGAAATACATAGATATCTGGATAATAAAATTGTGCGGAGTATAGATATAAATAATCCGTAACGCTACTGGGGAGCAAGATAGAAGATAAATGTATCGATTTGTTTGCAAAGACTCGTTTCCAACAGAATGTTTTTTCCGCGAGATATTTTCCCACAATTTAATATAACATATGTGCAATGAAAACAAGACTATACAAAATGTAAAGATGCAATTAAAATATACGTATAGTCGAAGTTTCTCGCGTTTAAAAGCATTAATTAACGGATTAATTCTTTTACAGAAAATAGCATATATACATAAATGAATAATTATAACAGCGATACATGATATAAAATGTCGTATATATGTAATAAACAAATAGTGTAATTCTTTATAGTTTTGACACACGATTAAAACATTTATTGCTAATACGGAGATATTTCATTGACCGTCTTCGACACATGATGGTAACCACTATTTGGTAGTAATTTTAAAACCGTGTTTATACGCGAGAGATTGAACAGATTCATAGTTGTAAAAAAAAAAGATTTGTGCGCGTGAAAGTAAATCCGTTATAACGTTATTGGCACATTGTGATATACTCTTATCTGATTCAGCGGAGCCAGATAAAGGCCTTAAAAATACTTTTTTCATTCTTTTGTCAGATACACACACACACATACAAAGGCTCGTGACTGGCGTACTCTAGATATTACTTAACGACACAAAAAAGTTATTTATCAGTGAATGACTTGGACGTAAGTAGCAGGGAATATACCGGTGCGGCCTCGGCACTCGCCTATCCACCAGCCGTCCGCCTGCTTCTGATGGACGGTTATCAGATCGCCCGGATTGAGACTGAGCTCGTCGTTCAGATTCGCGGAGTACTGATAGATCGCGCGGCACTGTTCCGCGGCCTCAGTCTTGGCCACTTCCGTACCGTCTATCTCGTGATTGTTGTTGTCCTCCGAGTGACTGCTGAACTCGTCGAAATCACTGAAGTCGTCCTCGTCCGGCTGATTTTCGGAATTACCGTCGCCAGCGGTCCGATCGATCCAGTCGCGAGCCTCGGTGTCCTGTTCCTTCGTCAGCTGCATCTCGAGCTCGTCATCGGCGTCCTGAATCTCAAACGATTCGTTCTTTATCCAAGAAGGAATCTATGTCAGGGTAAGAAAATTGACATTTGACATTAGTTCGTTACGAATTGCTTGACATGAGGTCATTTCAAAATTGCTCTAATTATTACCTTAAGAACACTTTGTTGTAGACCCTGTTTGTCTCTCGAAACCAAAATATGATCTGACAAAAGATGTTTCGCTCGCTTGCTGCCTTCGACCTCCGCAAGTGTGCCGCTTATCTTGAATCTCGCCGCCTCCAAATACAACAACATCGAGCGCATCTGAAATGATCGAGATGCAAAATAATATTTCTTTTTTATGTTTGATTTTTTTTAGATTATGCTGATATGTGCAAAGAAAAGTACATGATGCAGCTTATCCGTCACGTTCTGCGCGCTTTCGTCCGCCGCGAATGCCGGTGTCTTGAGAAAGGCGCGGTGCAACGTTTCCAGACCTTCCCTACCCCGCCTTTCCCTCTCCAGATCCTGCCTGATCAGATGCAACACCCTGACCAACGCCTGCTTCCGTCGTTCGCGATTCATCGCCAGCGTTACGTGCTCGGCATAAAAGTCGGGCAGCAACTGTTCCGCGTTCGTCACGTCGTTACTGTCCATTCGACGTACGAGATTTTTCAGCACCTCGAGATCCTGCGACACGTTGCAGCTGCGCACCGGCGTCAGCAAACGATCGGCATTCTGAAAGCGTTCATTGAAACATCTGTGTTTATTTAAACATCAATCCTGAGATGTAGTAATGTAACATAATCAACTATTTTCTCTCTTTCTTTCGTTTTGTGACAGAACTGCGTGCAAAATTTTATTATTCACCTGTTGCAGGCGCGGCGCAAGAGACTGCAGGTGCGTCAAGTACACGTTGGCGAAGTCCTTCAGAGCGCTCAGTCGCTCCTCCTCGAGCAGTTCCATCTGTTTCGCGCCTTTTCTCACCGTGTTCTCGAACTCAAGCCGGGCCCTCTCGGCCCTCACGCTCACCGTGTAAAACTCCGTGTCCGCCCGGCGCGAGGAATCCTCGGCCTTCCGCCGTCTGGTCTCCAGCTTGCTCGCCTCCTTCTCCGTGACGTGATGATGACTCGACGGCTTGTTGTTGCTCTGCTGACTCTGACTGATGGTCTGCAACCGCGCCAGATCCTGCAGCCTCTCGTTCTCGCGGGCGCACGTGAAGCTCTGCTTCTTGCTCTTCGAGGCGATTCCGCGCCACTCCTGAAGCGACTTGGACGCCTTGTCCACCGAATTCTCGATTGTCTTTCTCGAGCGACCTTGCGTCTCCGCTACGCCCACCTGTGGAAAAAAGATTCGTCATCCTTTCGTCCCGTCGTCGGACCATTGCGAGATCTTTTATCGAACGACGAACAGTCTTGTAACGAAAACAACTCGAAAAAATTTCATCGAGAGAAAAAAAAGATAAGAACAACAGATACGAGCGCGGATCGTAGAAAATCATTAACTTGCTATTTGAAAGTTGACGAAAAAAAATCCCAAGATAAATTTTCCTCTCCAGCGCTTCCTACTTCATTATTTAAATTAATATATACTATACTTTACAATGATCTTTCTCTGGGATGTTATGCGGCAGTTGCGTAAGCGCAATCACGCGTACACACGGTGACGTTAGTTACTTGCTTTTGCAACGCGAACACGTAGTAATTATTTCGCCGAGACTCTCGGACTTACTCTGAGCGGTTTGGCGAGTTGCTCGCTCAGCGCGATGCCCCATAGCCGGTGGGCTTCCGCGGCGGCCTCCATCTCCTCGCCGACACACCTCCAAGCCTCATTCACACCTCCGGTACCATTACCACCTATATATGTATGTATTACGAAACAACGCTGTACTTACTATTTTAGACGAGAGCGATGATCTCGCTACTGAACGCCGATATCGTTAATATTTTCTTCAGCGTTCGATGCAACAATAACAAACGCAATTACACGAAATAGAAGAAAACCGGGAGAAAAGATTACCTTGATCTTTAGCGCACGCCTTCGTTAACTTACTGCTGAGCTTGCTGAGTCCCTTCGCGTAAGTGGCTTCGAGTTCGGCTCTAAAATGCATTTTTTTTTTTACATTTTATTTGCAGTCTGACAATGTCTCGCGTCTTTATACGTAAGACAAGGTGATGACGGTCTGAATACCTCTCGTGAAGAATCGAAGCCAGCTCCTTGCAAAAGTCGCCTCCTTGTTTGATGTACCTTCGCACATCCTCGAACCCGCCTTGACCGCCCTGCGGTCCAACAAGACAAAAAGTAAAATAAATAAACAATTTAATAATAAATGATACTTGTAAAAATATATGGTGCTTTAAATCACTTTCTCTCTAAAAACAAATCGCTCGCGAGAACTACATTTTAACCCGTTCGCGAGAATGGCCGCACGCCAATTCTAGAAAAACGTCGTTAAATGTTGATTTATTCGTCTCTCCACTCGGAGAGATTTTCAGAGATTCCGCGAACGTCGCCGCGGCTGATATTATTTTAGCGTAGCGTTTTTCGGAACGCCACAAAGGCGTGAAAGTTTAGTATCGCGTATCCGTGAAATTGGTAATTAGGTGTTGAGGAGCGGCGAACCGGTTCGTTCGACGATTATCAGAGGAAGAAGAGAGGAGACTCGCGAGGAAGAAGAGATTTTTGACGCGCGGAGATCGCGCGCGAAGAGTCGAGATTACACTTTGTTATTGCGCAACTCGCACAAAGAAAAAAAGAAAAGTAGATCTCAAAAATAGATACAATATATATACACACAAGTGTGGACGTTGCTCGCACGCCTTCGCATTATACCGCAAATCCTTTTGTATTTTAATGCGCCTCGCCTACCTTCGATTACGCTCGCCGAATCCCGGGGAAAGGAGAAGCTTCTGCTTTCTCCGCGCGCGCGCGCAACTTGGTGTCCCGGAAGACGGCGGATTGATAAAATCGCCAAGTACATCGGGAGGGATATTATAACAATAGAAAGGCTTTTGTCTCGTGATAAAAGTTTTCATCCCGCGACTTCATCGCGGATGTGACTTGCGCGCGAGTCGCGACGTAAAAACGTGTTTTGCGACCGGTGTTTCATTCGAAATTAAAAAAGCTCAATCATCTCACGTGGATATCGCACCCCAAGGCGGTCGGTGAAAGTACGTACATAAGCTTGATGGAGCCGACTCTTAATTAACTAGAACGCGCAAGTGCAATGAGTCACGATAAATTATGAGAAAGTAATCAAATAACAAATCGCGAGGAAGCTGGTGGACAAGCAAAGGATAACATTTATTTAATTGCTGCTCGACATTATTTGCAGTCGTTCGATAGAGTTCAATAGACGATATGTTTGAACAAGGCTTCCTTTTCGGTCGGCGCGCGTTTAAGCAGAAAATCACCTTTCTCGCGGAGAGCTATTGGAGCATGGCGCGTTAAACAAATTGGATTTACGTCAGCGATTCTGCAAGTTCCATCCATAGTCATAGCTCTTGTGAATTGCGCGAGAAAATTTCAAAACCTCCGTTCGCACCGAATGAGCTACAACAAATAAATGATTTGATGATGACAAGTCAATAAAAGCGTTGAGAATTAGACACGCGACAGATAGAGATGAAGAAAAATACCGAAAAAATACCGAATTACACAGTGTGTTTCACGTAACGCTGCGCGAGTTTTTCATTCATAAAGAATAGTTTTGAGCGAAAAAGATGGGTATGGTTACACGGGCGTTGCGCGTTATTGCGAGCTCGACATTTGATCACGTATGCGCGTACATGACAGGTAATCGCATTACGTAATATCGGAATGCGGCGAGGCAACGATATTACATTTCCGTCATCTGCATACTCTCACGATTATGGCACGTAAAATGGTTACGTAACGGCGTTAAAAAGTCGCGCCCCGTCGAAGTCTTAGAATAAAGTTTAAGATTTCCGTTGCAACACGGCGGCGCAACGATTGGCTTGCGTAATCCATCGGCGATCGATGCGAGACGCGTGTGTGCATCCTTCGATAGACCGAGGCTCGTACGTAAGAAACGCGATAACGAAAACCACAAACGTTCCTGTAATATCCGTAAATCAGACTTAACTTTTTGCGAGTGTAATTCACTCAACTCGATGTTCGTCTACTTCCGGAGAAACCTGCGAAAAACATCATAACGTGTGTAAATCTCTCGCGTGCGAATGAAAAAAAAACGCGCGAAAACAAAATCCGAAAAAAAAAAAAAAAAAAAAAAAAACATGTTGCTCCTGAGAGAAACAACGCGTTATGCTGGGTATTTATATATTTAGCTATTAGATATTTAAAAAAAAAAGATCAAACAACTGACACAGTAGATAGATCGATATGCGGTAGAAGATCTAGCGGACATGGTCCATTTGTAACGTGAGTGCACAGCGAGACAGGGGCAACTTTCTATTCAGACTCGGTCTAAATTTTACCGAAAGTGGACTCGCCGCGGTCTGCTTCTCGATATCTTACACGAACGTTAACGCAATCGCGTATCGGAAACGTACGTGCCTTGTGATCTATCGTATTATATTATTGCACGTATATCTTATACTTTGCTCGAACGGTAGCCGCGCTACCGGTAGCCGGCTAAAAATTGAAGAATAACTAAATCAGTTTTATCATGCGTGTCGCGCATAATTTTTCATCGTGACAAAAAAAAATCGGATTTGCGTAACGCGCGATATTAATATACACATCATAAAGCGGCGTATTAATTTAAAAGAGATAAGTGTGTCTATACGACATTTCTTGTACTATTGGGACACAGCGAAAGTTGCGATATGCTTGCGATAGTTGCGATTGGTTGCTTGATCAGCGAATTAAATGTCACAGAAATATAAGTTTATTTTATTTTAGAGTCGAGTTCTCGGCGATTTTTTACAATTTTACGCCTCCGAGATATATTGTCGTGTAATCACGAACTTAAAAACTCTCTTCCGTCTCCGAGATATACGCGACGTGATACACGATACGTGAAACTATGCTAATTAAATGTTTAATTAGTGACCGCTCTTCGACAGAAGAGACTTAATATCTTGTTAATTTTCTTTAACTCGTCCGCTAACAGTATTATATCGCGGGATGTGTAATGGACGTCCGTAAATAAATATTAATCCTTCGCCTGCAGACATGGGTCTCTCGGACCCACTCAAAAATTGCGCATCGGTGTATCTAATAAAAATTAGTTTTTTTTTAACGTTTATATCAAAACTACTACACGTAGATTTTATCAATTTGTTTTTTTTTATCGACGCAGAATCGTTCAAACTTTTGATTAAAAAAAACAAAAAAAAAATTGAAAAAATATTGATTTTTTGCGGAGATATTCGATTTTAAAGTCGCGTTGGTCTCACAGACCCAGTCTGTCTTACTTGTAGGTCATTTTTGAGATCTGCAGGCGAAGAATTAATTTTTGCTATAACTACTTTCTTTCTCCTTCTCTCTTTTGCTCTCTCTGTATTTCTCTATCTATTTCTATTTTCTCTTCCTATGAGAACATCCAGCTCGTTTGAACGACAAATTGCGTTAGGCAAACTGCGATCTTGCCTCCTTATTCAGACACGATCATTAAACGAGTGCAAATGAGCGCGTGTCATAAAATATGATTATACGCATTCATAAATAACGGCCGACGCATGAAGCAAGTCAGACATAATAGCAATTCGGCCGCTCGGCTTAAAGGTTAATCGATACATCTATTACTGTACATCGGTGACGATAAACGGGGCGTGCACTTCGCAACAGGTGGTTTATTTTCATTCGCTTCGGTGCAACGAGCAGGTGCGCCCAGTCAGTGGCCAGTCACTAATCGATGGCTATCCGAACCTACATTTCACGGTGTGAAAATATAAAAGCGAACTACTACTATTCTCGAAAATGTGTGTCAGTTGCAACACGGTATTTTTTTTTTTTTTTTTTTTTTTTTCCGCAATCCACGGCAGTGAACTTTGTGTACGTAGATATTACTCAATTGCGACCGTTCTCTCTCAATCTCAATTAAAACGAGCATGTGTTGCAGCGCAGAGAAGACTGCGGAATTCACTGATTCACGAATGTGCGCGAACGACCGTGAAATTTGTTGCAACGTGAAATAGCGACGAGCGGCACTTTTTTTTTTTTTATACGTGCCAAGACTCTCACAAACCCTCTCACACACCGTCGGAATAGTTAACGAGTGTCTCGCTATTCCTTTCCCTTTTACCGACAATACTTCCTCCGTATTCAATCTCGCGGAGAAATCGCGCCGCGGAAATCACAACCGAACAACCGTCTGTCTGTTATTCGCCGTTAATGCGAATGCGTTTTTACACGTACGACACTTTCCGACGTGTTTAATTTCGCATATGTTAGCAAAGTGGCTGAATGGAGGACGTTTTCCTCTCTCTTTGTCTCGTTTGCATTCATTTGCACGCAAAGTTCATTCATTCGATTTTCTTCGGCCTAACTGAACAACACTATGACAAATTAATACTGAACGTATAAGCAAAAAAAAAAAATATATATATATATATATTTAGCGTAAACTATGAGGAATGTCAAAAAGTCAGTTGCGTTATTTAAACGCAACTGTAATTTAACTTAAAAAGATTTTTTAAATTAAATTACAAAATTATAAAATTAAAATGGATAAGTCTTCAGTAAAGTTGAATTTTTTTAATAAAATGTAAAGTAAAATATTTAATAAAACTTAATGATATTAAGTAATACAATTTAATATTTTATGTGTGTTTAATATATTTCTAATTTAATGATTTTTTTCATAAGTTGTGGCAAAAAACAATACACCAAAAAAACATATACAAAAAAAAGACCTGACCTACTCTCGTCTAAACGCCAGAAAAGTCATACACGTATACACTGTAATTTGTCTATTCTCTCGGAGCTGTACGGAACCGACAATTCCGCTTTCCGTCCTTGACGAATTAGACGTCACGTATACCTGACGTATCGCGTAAAATCGTAAAAGTGCGCGCGGAGAAACTCAGTGACCCCTATGCCACGCTATCAGGGGGATCTGCGGTCGAATGCATGTACACGCGATTGGCGTGAACACGCTGAAAACACACACAGAGAAAGAGAGAGAGAGATAGAGAAGACGGATAAAGCGTGTGCGCCACGCATGTACGTACATACATACGAAACAAAGTCGGCTACTATTTTCACCGGCGCAACTTTCCCACACTTTCCATGCTTTGCTTTTGCGATGCTTCGAGGCACGATCGAATCACGCGATCGCGCTAAACGCCATTTCTCCTCAGCGGTCGATAAATCTTCCGATAGACCGTCCCGCGTGTATAATTTCGATTCAGAGAAAGCAAATACGATATGTAACTAGAAGATATTGCGATAGCATGTGTGCGAGGTCTCGCAAACAGCAGGTGCTGTCTCATGTTTGTAAATTGTTTCACGGATCATCAATTAAAAGAGAGAGATTAGCAGATGAGACGAGATCGATGCTTGAAATATTTTTTTTTTTTTTTACCTTCTTCCAAAAGTTCACGTCTTGCGTTAATTGGAAAAAAAAAAGTTTACATATCTCAAATAGGATTATTTACATTCGAAAAGAAACGGTGACGTGAGTCACCGATAATCGCGTTACTTCCAAAGCGGCGAAGAAGATTGCGACTTTCTTCGACACACGCGCGATATGTCACTTGAAGTAACGCGCGTGAGTCATGTTTTTCCCGAGCGCGAATAAATTGCGAAAAATTGTTTGAGATGCGCGGAAAGAAAATTTCTTTATTTTTTTATTTTATATTTTCAATTGCGCGTTCTCGCGCGCGTGCGAAAGTGAATCCTGACCCTTTGTGATTTTACTTGATTGAAATTTCATTCGGCCGAGAACTCGTGACTCGCACACAATCGACAGTTTAAATACGCGTGCGACACGTCGAGTATTTCCCTTTCGTCGCTCGACGATAACGCGGTCGTTTGAAGTGTCGTTTCTTTACACGTGCCGCGATGATATTAACCCAAATAGACGATAAAAATTGCGAACCTCAGTAACCTTGTTCATTATGTTCATTACGAGTGAGACGTTAAATCTCCCACTGCATCTGTGTGTGGTACGTTTCAGCAAGGACGACGGATCGCACGATAATATATAAGTAGAGCATATTTAAGTAGAACGTCTTTAAACGAAACATTGTGCGGCAAAAAGTTTTATTTTTATTTTTTTAACTTTCTAAATTTCATTTTTTTTTTACATAGTTCTTAATTTTTTTTCTTTTTTAAATTTGTTCGCGCGCAGTTCGACATTAAAGATCGTCTCGAGTATCGCGCGGTTTCAGAATCCGAAACTTCGCGCAGCTTCAATCAAAACATTTTTTCCACTGTCCGCGCCTCTTTTTGTTCCTTTTGTTTTACTTTTACTGAGTTCTCGCACGTTTCGAGTGTGTGTTCTCGCGCAAGTGCGCGACAACTGCACAAACACGTATATCGTATATACAGCGGGCGCAACAAGAAGAAAGAGAGGAGTTAAACCGAGACTCTTGCGAGAAGAGTACCTCGTCGGTCTCGTTGGTCTGGAGCAGATGAGTCGAGGCCATTAACCCTCTGATTGACCCGAGCATTCTCCTCTTAATCAGGCCACCTTTCCCGCCGTGGTTCCTCGACGTCTCAGCATCGGCGCTACCGTTCCCCGTTATCGTCGCCGCTTGCGGCTTTGTCGTCTCCGCGTCGTTTTCCACGTCCGGGCACAGCTTGTCCATGCTGAGGGACACCGGCGGCTGCAACCGCGTTCTCTTGTTCTCCAGGATGTCGTCCGAGCTGACGGTCTTTCTCCTCAGGTTGCCGCGCGTTAACGTTCTCGAGCTGTTAGCCGACGCGGGCCTGTCCGCGTCCGAGACGTTCGCCTCCTCGGACACCGACGACAGACCGAATTCCTCCACCCGGGTGATCGAGGCGGACGACGCCTGGACGCGCGCCTGCGTCAGGTCGTAGAAACCGCGTTGCTTGCTTTTCGATGATCGCGCGGAAGCGGCGTCGTCGCTTCGTCCCTTACAATGCGAAAGAAATTGTTTTCTTTTTGACAAAAACATCGAATCAAATGGCAGATACTCGAAAAAAAAAAAAAAAAACTGCCTTGTCTCTTCGTTGCTCTCATTCCGAGGCACGCGTATATTCGAGATATCGAATATATAATTTGGTTGGCAATCTTGATATTGTGCAAACTTGCATTGTGCTTGTGTTATGTGGCTTAAAATTCGTTACGTCGGCATTTGTTACGGTTCAATCATAGGATTATCGAACAAAATCGATATGTATCGAAGAATAACCAGAGTGAAAGCGGAGTAAGCCCGTAATCTGCAAGGTCTATTTCAAACGTCGAGTCAAACATCTTGCAAATTATTATAAACTTACTTTCCCGCTCGCGTTCTAAATCCTTCGTACTTACATATGCGATTACCGATGCTGTAAGAGCTAGTCAGAATTACGTCAAATTTTTATAAACGCGATTGATTTCAAAATTTTGTCAGTTTACTAAAAGATTGTACGTACAAACTATTTGCTTTTGATGTAAATTCGAATAAAAGCTTTTTTTCATCAACTTTCTACGCCAATTGTCTATTTACCATTTTTTGTTTTATATTTTTTTACACACACACACACACAATGTAAATTATTTTTACCGACTTAAATTAACTAAAATCCGTTTGATAATGTTCTTCGATTTTGTTTTCGGATATTTTATATCGCTACCTCGGAACTGAGCGCGCCGACCGCTTGCAGCTTCGCGTGTCGGTTCACCACCTCGCCGATCTTGGTCCTTTCCTCACGCAGCCAATTGCGCATCCTACCCCAAGCCTTGCCTAGCCGCTGCTTTTGCAGCTTCAGACGTTTGCTCCGGCTCGACTCGCCGCTCACCGACAACGCCGTCTCCTCCTCGTGAGGAGGACACTCCGGATCCGAATACGATCCCGACATCGACGCTATGCCGGCGTCGTAGCCGTCGCTGTCCGACGCGCCGTAGCTCCTTCTGCCGGACTTGAGCGATCTGGTGGAACGTTTGAGCTGATCGAATTTGCTTCGCCTGTTGGACGAGACGTGAATCGCGGTTGTTGTTTTCTTGCGATTGTTTTGCTCGACACTGTTCGGCGCGTCTTCTCGCGATTTCTTGAGAGGCAACGTGTTCTTCGGCACGTCGTATAGATCCTGACGATCCGACGATTCGATCACGCCTGTTTCTCTGATGGGTTGTTCCAACGACGCTCGATTGTTCTCCGACATCGCGGAACTCCTCGGGAAATCGTACAGGTGATGATTTCCCGCGGATTCACCCTGATCGCTCGTGTCGACCTCCAGAACAACGACCTCCTCGTCGGAATTCTCGTCGTGGCTGCAGTTCTTCATGTCGTCGGCGCGCAGAAAACTGAAACTTATCGTCGGCACGCCGTCGGCGTCCGTTTCCACGGTCGTGGTTGCGTTCAATTCCACCGTTGTGCTGTGCCGTTGCTTTTCGTTCCGATTCATTCTCGCGTGAAACTCGTCGGGAGTTTCGTTCGAGACAGACTTTGCGTCGCTTTGATACGGAGAGATATCGAATTCCGCCGCGTCGGAAGACTTTGTACTTTTATCGGACACCTGATTCGCGACAACTTTCGTTTCACGTTTCCTAGCTTCGTTCTTCGCAACGACGTCGGTCTCTTCTTCGTGAAATTCGCGACAATGAACGATGATCGGCGCGGGCACGTCGTACCACGTCGTCTTCGCGACGCTCGTCGCAACATTGGCCGAGCTCCTCGCGGGCGATTTCAAGGCTGTCAAAACGTGCCTCACTTCATTCATCTCTCTGTCAGATGTGAAAATAAATTTCTTCTTTTGCGCGCACAAATATCGGAAGTCAATGCTTCGGGAGATCTCCTCCGTTTTGTTCTTTCTCTCTGTCTCTCTCTCTATCCTAACGAGATCCCGTTGCGAGAAACGCTATTAAGTCGCGATCGAATCGCGGCGAGCAACGGTGAAACGAGACGTGTTTCGAAAACATGTGTTGTTATTATCGCGCGCAATAAGAGCGTCGCGTCGGGAATATAGATTCGATTATTGTTCACTCCTCGAGCAAAGTTCTTTCGTTTTCGATAAAATAATTTTGAGAAAAGAAAGTCTCGAAAGAACCGGCGGTGTGTGACGATTAAATTAAATTTTTTTTCCCGCCTCTTTTCTTCAGATATACAATTTACTTCGCTTGCTGCGAACAACGGCACCGAGGATATTTCCGACACATTTTCCGCGATCTTCAGGTGGGCAGAACGGAATCTCATCGCAGCATCAGATTCGCCTTGACGTCGTGCGACGTCGTCGCTGACACAGCGAATCTGCGCGTAGTAATAAAGAGCCTGAACGATTACGCGGTAGAGACATCATATTGGCAATGACAGTCGATTCCGTCGAACCTTTGCGCGGATCCAATTTGTCGTCGAGGCCGACGGCGCGACGCGAGAGAAAAAGAGAGATATATATAAAGAGAATGACGCGTTTCCTCACGCTTCACCTGCGCTTCATTGCCAGTCATCGGTTAACGCGCACTGTGGCGGCTTGCAACTCACGTGGAAGCGCGCAACGGCGTCGCGAGCGAATGGAATTTGAAAAACGGTGTCGCGTTCGCTCGCTCGGCTGTGATTACAAATACGCGCCCGTGCACGTACGGCGCGTTAACGGTCAACATTTTATTCGAGCATTGCGGCAATGACCACAATACATCGATGACGGGATGAACGATGACAGATGGATGAAGATCGAGGATGCGAGATGAGAAGAAGCGTTCTACGCCGAGCGAACGTCGGTCGGCTATTACGTAATTATCGCGTTACGAATCGAGTATCGCGCGGAGGACGAGACCGCGTCTATTAATTTCGTTCCGTAATTTGTTAATTTTTATTCCATTTTGTTGTTGTTGTTGTTGTCTTCTTTCTTCGTTATTTTCTCTCTTTTTCTCGCTCTCTTTTCTTCGATTTTTCGTGTTTCACGCTCTCGTTGCGCGTCACGTGCGCAGCGAAGCCGACGTCACGTCGCGCACTGGATAGCGCCGGCTAATATAATGACGAGTCTTCGATGATTGGTCGGTTTTGTATTGCACGAGTGCAAAAAGCGGTCATCACACGAAGACAGGTGACAGGAGCGTCAATTCACGATGAAGCCTGACAGCTTTGCGCGCACATTCGACGAAAAAAAAAAAAATTGCACTCTCGTATGTTCCTCGGAAAGGAAGAAGGGTTTTTTTTTTTTAAACCGTCGCGAGATAAAAATCGATATTCCGCGATTCGATAATCCGCTTATGTCGCGATTGATTATCGCGCGATTTTTACGCGACGATCGATTTTACAGAACGGGTATTTTTTTTCGTATCGGAGCGACGTGACGCTTCGACGACAAACTAATAGTGGCGGTGCTGCTGGCCTGGAAGCAGCCGCATTATACAACCGCGAACAATTACGTCCATATTGTACACCGCGTGCACTAACACTGCCGCAACCGTGCGTTTCGCGACCAAAGAATCGTCGGATTAAATCGTAAATTACCCGAGATCGCGTCTTTTCCTCCCCTCTCTCTGCATCATTTCGAGCGCGAGAGAGCTACTATTATTATTATTATTATTATTATTATTCTTCCTCTTCCCAACACCACCGTCCGAGAATAAATTAACGTCGCTGCAGAACAATTTCAAGATTCCGTTCGATTTTAAATGCGTCGATCGCGCAAAAACTCTCTTTCTGATCGTCTCACTGTCACGTAGCCGCACTGAATCTAAACATCGTCCAAACGCTTAACAAAAAGCGCGCGCGTCGCTCGTAACTTACGCGCGCGTAAAATGCAACATACGAGCACGAGCGCTGCACCGAACTCACTGGCGGATCACGGACCGCTATCGCGTGCTTTGCGAGAACGAGTGCGGAAACGCAACTCGAGTCCACATGCGGAGGGGAGAGAGAGAGAGAAAGAGAACTGAACTGGCAATGTGCGTAACGCGAATGGTAGCGAGCAATGGATAGTTTTCAGGCGACTGAAACGTGTTTCTAGGCAGGGGATATTTCGCGGTGTTTTCTATTCTTTGGAGATTTATATTTAGCCCGAGTGCCGCACTTAGGCACACACCCATCTCTCGTTCCCGCTCGCCCGTTTGGCGCACGCGAGCATACACCGCGTTCTGTGTGTTTATCCCAATGTTCAGCAATGCAGGATTTTATTGAAGATAAATACAAACTTATAATTTTAATTGATTTAGGTTTTTTTTCTATATTTTACAAATTATTTATTAATTTGATTTTTTTTTTTTTTTATTGACACTTGCGTGGCAATACCAGCATTTGGTTCCAGCATTAGCTCTTCGTTTTACACCGATATTGAACCTCTTTGGAGCCAACAGTTAAAATAACTCGCTTCAGTGATTTAGGCAGAGAGATAAAAAGATGTCGAAGTAAATATATAATAATGACGAAAATACGAGGTAAAATATTTCAGAAATTCTATTCGAAGGGAGTGGAAAAGTTGGACAAAGTCCAGACAGCTGGAAGGTTCTTATTCTTTTTTTTACTTACACGAAACAAAACACGCCTATCGCGTACACGCACACACACAATGTAAAAAAAAAGTCGGAATATAAATAATGGAGCATTGCGGAGCGTATTTTATGCTAACCGAGCCAATCGTCCACGAACGTATATCGTTATCAGCAATCGTCAGAAACAGCGTTGCTACGTCGAAGGAGTGAAATTAACGTTGCAATAAGAAATACAAAAAAAATCAAAGTTTCGACATTTCGCACATGTGTGTCTCAAACAGGAAATATACTGGAGAGAAAATCATTTGAAAAGTATGTATTAAAAGGAAAAAAACGAATAGATAACGAAAGATGTCGAGAAAGTGGTGTTACAGGAACGCCGGTTTAAATTATTTTACACACGTGAAATTGATAGTGCGATCAAGTTTCCTGATCTCATTAAAGTGCTACACGTTTTTACGTGTGAGGACGGTTTTTTGTTAAAACGACTCCTGTATTTATTTTTTCCTGGTGTCAGACACATGTGAAAACAAAAAAATCAAATCGCGATTCGCAACGCTTTCGAAGAAGCATAGCTTTCGTGTTTTTTCGCGTCGCTTTAATTACGAAACGATCTCGCGAGAGATAACGTTTATACGTGCGTCAACAATGTGTCACCTGTTATCACTTGTACGACATACATGCATTCTTATACCGTGCTGCTGCATGTATTCTACCTTGTTCTTTATATAAAAAATTATTGTCGAACGTGCGGCGGGGGAAAGAATTTTTTCCGGAGTCTGCACAGAGTCTCCGTCGCGAATATTATGTTGCTCGGTTCGTCAAAATTTTCACCGAAGTGATATTTTCCGCGAGAGCGGCTTTTCACACAGGCCGCAAAGAAATGCAATTTAACTTCGCGTAAAATCTGTCTGAAAGAAGATTGCCATAACGGAAGTCTCGTAATGACAAACACGCCTGGCGACAAACGAGTGAAGGTAAACACGCGCTGCATTAAATCTCACGTTAATTTCTGTAATTTGTCGAACGGCGCTTCGACGCTTTGACCGAAACTGTGTCATTCTCGCTAACTGTAGATTTAACGCTAATCCGAGATAATTTCGCACAGGGCGGAAGAGAGAGAGAGAAGAGAGAGAGAGAGAAAGAGAGAAAGATCGTACAAGAATAAAACTTGCGGGCGAAAATTCATTTAAATCATCCTACTGAACTCCTTCTTCCGATAGTTTTACGGGCTACTTTCTCGAGAAATAAACTTGCCTGGTATTCCGCGTCCGTGACAATATAACAGCGTCTCTCGACCGAGAAATTATTCAATAAATTAACACGCCCGATCGATGTGAATTGTGCAGTATCAATGTCAAGTTATTGAATAATTTATCGTTTTATCTTTTATTACCCGTTGTATTATACATTGCGTATTGTACAGCGTTTTTTTGCGCGCGCAACCTCGTTGCGTTGCGTTGCTCCCGTTTTACTCCATTTTCTTTCATTTATTTTATTACTCGTATCCTACTTATGTTGTTGACACGCAACGAGGTAATTATTATTATTATAAGTTCACATTTGTTTTTTCACATAAAGATATATATCTCGCGTGTCGCAGGTGATTTTGAGATAATTCGCATTTCGAATACATTCTTTCCCGTTTTCGCGCGGAGAACATCCCGTTTTTTTACTTCGCGCGACAGATGGTGACGATGCGTTTTCAGTAGCGTAGCGGATTTTAAACACGTGTTGCGCACATATCCGGTATATTGAGACTCCGAAGAAGCCGAATAAAAGTTGCACGCGCGCGCTTATAATAACAGCGCGCGTCTTGTTCGCGCCGCGCCGCGTTTTTCCGCCGGGCGCATTGTAGCGCGCGCGCGTACTACGAACGTGCGCGTATTATCACACACATGTACTCGGATACTCACGTGGGAGTTCTGCGGGGACTTAGGACGGATCCAACCGGGGAGCCAGTGACGTGAGACCGGAAACATTCTATCGTCGTCGCGCCGATGTAACGCGTTGTCCATACACGGCGCGTTATCGTCGGCGTACACGGACGAACAATTGTTTGCAGAAGTAGGACGCAGAGAAAAGATCGAGAAAAGACAACGAGAACGCGGTTTTCTTCTTGATTTTTGATCGTCACATCACACGCGCGTTCCTCAACAGAGGGTGTAATATATATATATCGCGTCTAATCGTCGGATGTTATTTCCTCAAGCGAAAATTGCGAGAATACACACGCGCGATGTACAATAACATCTGATCGATAATTCTCGCGCTGACGCGACGAGTTTCATTGATACGGAGCGACGCATCGCGAATCGCCGAATTCGGAACTTGCGGTCCGATCGACTCTGTTGTTTCCAGTTTATGTACACGCGCGCGAGCTACGAGAGAGAGATAAAAGCACTGACTGGCGATAAACTTGCGCGACGTGTTCGATCCTCGCGAAATATCGCGTTTGCCGCTTATCGCCGCAATCGACGCGTTATCCGACAACGCGACACATTTTTCAAAAAGATCCGCCGGGTATCTCTTAAAAGAGATTTGGAACTGTTCGATCAAGAGGGAAAGGGAAATGAGATGGTATCTATATTATCTACCTTTAAAACGTTTTTAATTTTCACTTTGTTATTGTTCACTTTGTATCTACATTTCATTTTTCTTACTTTGAACACGAACTTAAAAAAAATGAACAACTGATTGCCGAACTGATTACGCTGTTGCCATATTTTCTTCATAATCGGAAAATCATTTTTAATTTTTTTTTTTTTTTTTCAGTTGCGAGAAAAGGTCCTTTTATTTTTATTACAATGGATTTCCAAGTCCTTAATCTGTCACTACAAATTTTTTCAAACGCATCTGTGTCGTCTTCCTTTTCATTCTACTGTTTTCTCCGTTAAAATATGAGAACGTATGTTAAAAGTTTGAAATTATCGAGTTTTCAACAACAATTTGCTTTGGAATTTTTCATGGAAATAAAATATTAAAAACATTTGTAAAATTTTCTTTTATAATCAAGAACGAGATTTTCAAAAACTCTTGTCAATTTTTAGATATGTCCCAAATCTCCTTAACATACAAAGCGTTCGTTCGTAACAACGCTTTTTTGTATTGCTCGCATTGTAAACTTTCACCATTCTAGCAGTTTTCTTGCTGTAATTGTGTAAAAGTTAAACGCTCAAAGCGTACACTTCTCTCCTCGAAAGAAGAATCCTTCCATTTTTATGAACCATAAAACCGACCGATAGATGGATATAACAGTTGAAGATTGATGCGTGTAAAATTAATGCGCGGCCGTCGTTTCTCTCGTATCATCGTCTACAGTTTAGTTTCGCGCGTCCAGCGTTCGATGGGAAGAGAGATAAAAAAAAAAGAGCCGACATTATATCTTCGAATAATTACGCGCCGTAAACCTTCCGTTCTGCGGAATATTGCATGAGTAGATATCTACCACACACATACGTGCAAAAAGGCGGCAAGGAAAATTAACGTATACCACTACGTTATATTCTCCGTTACTCTCTTCGGTATAAAGTATTGTTCCATGCGCTCCATCACCTACATGTGTGTCAGATATCTCGATTTTTCGCTTAAAAATACTTGGCGAAAGGCAAGCAACTTTGAACACATTGATTGCAAAGTTCTCAGTTACAAAGAAGCCGCGTAATAAGTGTGGCATCGGGGAAGTTCAGCAATAAATTTTAGTTTTGCAATAAAGTTCGACGTGAAATCAATCAACTCAGAGGAGTTGAGAAAAATTGAGAAATGACGAAATATTTAATATGCAGTTAAAAAAAACACGCAACACTCAAGTAATACTTTTCAAGTTTTTTTTTTTTTTTTTTTTTTTTTTCATTTTGAAGCAAATATTTGGAAGGAAGCACATAGTGGTTTCAATTAATCGTCTCTTATCGTATTACAGATAGCGTTAAAAACGTTTTTGTCGTTCGCGAGCGACATATCTCGCCGCGGAATTCTTTTGGCCGCGCGAGATACAAAGATCGTACATATTTACGCGCAGAAACCATTATGTGCTCGATATGTCAATGAGTCCTCGACTGATAGTCAATTCACGCGACTCAGATATCGTAAGACGTTCAAGGACGAATCGGAAATAACACTCGTCCTTGACTGAGCCCGCGGAGTGTCGTTTGCGCGTGTTAATAAATTGAAGTATTTTAATTTAGATAATTCTTCGAATAGCCTTAATTGATTATTTCGCGTGTTACACGTTTGTTTTTTTTTTTTTTTTTTTTTTTTTTTTTTTTTTTTTTTAATAAGATATAATGTTCTCAGCGAAGAACAGATCCGGATAAGTGAGGGAAGTGCGATGAACTCAGTCTTTGTGCCATTTGGCCATGGCGTCGTCGCATCCCGTTCACATATATATTATTTCCGAAGAATCCATATTGGATTTCAGAGAAACCTTCTAACAGAAATAGAGATGGAGACAAAGAGAAAGAGAGAGAGAGAGAGGGAGGGAGAGAGCAATTTTTGGCAAAGAAAACTGTCGACTTCGTTATAAATTACGCGGGTCAATTCCTTCGTGCGAGTAGACGTTTTTTTTATCGCGAGTAATCGATATGGCGGTATCGTGTAGCGGTACCGCGTCGCCACCGGCGCTTAGCGGAAGCGAGCCGTCCACCGGAACCGGTGTTTCTTTCACGATCCGCTCGAGCCATGACAAAAAGGACATGCTCTAAGTGTAGTACACACGGCTCGAATGTATGCTATTAACTCACAGGAAGAATCCGGCTCTTATTCAACGCGGATATATCCGACCTATCATTACGCAGGGTGTTGTTTTACATTTTTTTTTTTTTTTTCATATACTCGGTTATAAAATAATTTTGCATACTTTGTTATAAAAAAAATTGAGGAATAATATACACACACCCGCATTTCCGTACTTGTGTCTCTGAAACGAATTAGAAATCTCCACGCGTAATCGAAACTGTATATACAGGACTTCGCAATACAGACGGTGGTTACAGATGCCAGCGGGGAAAACGACCAGCGACCTTTAGCGAAGCGCGTTGCGCCTTGCTAGGAAAAAAAAAATCGTATATCGATCGCGTTCACTTGATTCGATGCCCTCGGCATAACATACCGGTCTATCTGGTCTACCGGTTCAACAATTTTCCTCGCGTTTTCTCACACTTCGCACACACGCACACACCGGCGCGGTTGCGCGCATCGCGCAGGGCTACATCGTGCGCCTGTCTACATTTGAATGAATTAGAGCAGAAAAGTCCACAAATAAAAAATGCATTTCACACAAAAAAAAAGCAGTATAAAATATACGAATAAACATACAGCAGTAAATATATGAATATACAGCAGTATTTAAATATGCATGTTTACATATATAAAGAAATAAATACATATGTACATAGAATTTGCTATTATATATTTTAAATACGTTGCAGCCATAAAGCGACTCTACAATCGTCTCTAAGTGCATTTCGCGCGTTTCATCACGGAGGAGAGAAAGGTGCGTTCGTTATCATCAGATGGCACACACGAGATAAGCGATACGAACTGTTAGAAATATGAATCAATTAAGAGAAATATACGATGAAATATACGATGGGAAAAAAGCATTGTGTCAGTCAAGCAGTAACATGTGAATCACTTTTTTGCGTAGTGTACTATTATTATTACATTATTTCTTACGTATTGAAAAAACAAAATTGGAACACATGATATTTTTGACGTTCAAAACAGAAAAGCAAAAATATTACTTACACAAGTTTTTAAAAATCTTAACAAGTTTTTTCTCTCGAGTGTACTTACGTACATTCCGACTTTGATGTTGTGTAATTTCATAATATCAAATTCCAATGTTAGATAATATCGTGATTAAGATCACATTTCAATGTCAATCACACTTCAATGAGTTCGAAATTTGACACACGCGTTCGGTTCGCGAGTTATCGCGATAAAAAAAAAAAATAAAAAATAAAAAGAACCAGTTTCAAATCTTAGAAAAGAAATATTTCTTTAAAGAAGCGTGCGTTCCTTACGCATTGTATATTCATATTTTTTATATTCGAGTTTATATTTTTATAGTCGAGTGTCTCACAACGTGTGCACGTTCTAACAAATTTACCGTTTTACCGCAGCGCAATTGAAACGCTCGCCATTGCGCGCGCGAGTATGTGGCAATTAATGCTGACGGTTAACTGTATCATCGATGTATGACTCAAATTGCCGCGTCTTTTTATTTCTTTTTCTTTTTTTTTATCAGTCGCAATCTTTTCATAATCGAATACATATCAGTTTTGATAAACAAGAGAGAAAAGTGTCTTACGAAATTTTGTCCAGATGTGTGACGGGCGAGAAGATTGCGATAACGAGCGCGAATCGCTCATACAGGAAATCCAACTATATTTATCTAACTGTACACCTTATAAAATACGTCACGCCGTCTGATGATGTTTGTTCGGTTTCTTTCTCGGTAGGTACGCGTCCCTAATTAAATCGTCGCTAAAAAAGAAAAATTTGGTTGGCTCTGTGCGAAACAATCCGAAACTTTTATTCCACATACTTTGACGATTTGTTACAAACATCGCGATCGACGAAAGCAAAAATTGGATTAAAATATTGACGCGTGTTACAAAGTCGCGTGTTTATTCGCAATCTGTTCATTGCAGGATTCTTGTGTGTCGTCGATATCTTCTTAAGTGCACAATCGCGCTCGCGTCAGTCTCAAGGAACGACGACGTAATGACTTGCACGTAAAGTTCAACGTTTTGCTTCGCGGCAGTTTTATTTGATTACATAATTGTTGAATAAGTCTCTCTCCGGGTGATGGGGAACGGGCGGAGACGAGAAAGGCTCTGAGAAACGCGAATAATTCTGTGTATTATTGCGCACACATATATATATATATATATATATATGCAAACGATTCACAGTGGCGTCTTCTAATCTGACACGAGCGAGCAAAATGAATATTCGAAATATTTAAATAAAGTACATTAGGCCAGGCCAGATTCTTGTCAAAATGATTTTGCGAATGATGATTGAAAATGCCTGAATTAATTAACAGTCGCGCGCAAATTGTGCTTCCGTAATAACACCGTTTCAGTTGCGGCATCAGACCGATCAGATTCCGAACGCGGGGAGAACCTCCCGGGGGTGAAAGTCTTACGTCAGAAACGTACGTCTTATTATGCGCCAGACGCGCGACCCACGCAGCAGAACCGATTCTGCTCCCACGGAAAGTCCGAGAATGCCCCCTTCAAAAGAGAGAAAGAGAGAGAGAGAGAGAGAAAAAGAGAAAGAGAAAGAACAATTCCGCAGTGACGGTGCGGATGCACCTGCGAGATCGAGGAACGCGAAAGCGTCTCGAGAATTTTTCAATACAGAGAGTAACGATATAAATATATCGCTACGAGCAATTAGCAGTTTTTACCATCACGACGATATGTCATAACGATTTTTGTAGCTTACAATGCGAAATGTTATTTAGACGATAATAACGCGAGAGCCGATATAGATAATTTTTATCAATCCTTATTAATACCTATATCACCTTCTCCCTCCCCGTCTTGACACGAGCGAACGTTTATATCCGAGAGGAACGTTTTGTCAATTTTTATTTTATTACAACGGTCTCATTGTAATTAAAAAAAGAAACCTTGGAATTTCCTTGAAACGAAACGAGAGGCGAGCGAAAGTAAACCAATCCTTATTCCAAGTGTTTCGTCAATCTTAATAAGAAACGAGAAAAAAAAACAATTTTTTTTTTTTTTTTTAATGAAACGAAAGCGAGAATGATACAGTGTGTGAGGCATCGATTTTCTCGCGAGCATGCATCGAAAGATGCATTAACGAGATATGAGATTTTTCGACCTTGTAACACATCGCCTTTTGTGTGTTCTTTCACGGTGCCGAGGATCGGCATTTCTGTTTCGTTGTGAACTTCTGTGTCGATTTTGTAAGAGTTTTTTTTTTTTTTTTTTTTTTTTTTTTTTTTATCTTTTTATTGGAGGCAGAAAAGAGAGAAGCGGCGCTGTGCGAGGGAGGATTAAAGATATGCAATATACGCCGATAAGATATATATGTATATATATATATATATATATATATATATATATACGCTATATCGAAATGACCGCGTTTCGATTTCGACTGAACAAAATTATTGTTCGCGACGTGTTTATCGCGAGAAGGAAATACGTTAAATGCACGAGGTGCTATGCATTATCGAACGTACGTATCATTATTGCATTTCGTGTTACGTTCTCGGAAAATGATATCGCAGTTGAAAAATCTATATTGCGCAACGTTTGACTCGCCACACATGCGATTGCTGATCGCGCGACGATACATGTATATATATAAATCTGTTAGTCACCTGCGAATAATAATTGATTGAGCGTGCCGCGTATCTAGTTAGTGCGTACTTTTGTTATTACAAAACCAAAAAAGAAAACTAAAACTCTTCCGGCAATTATATTTCTTTATTTTTGATGAGTCCGCGGTGCTTCGTGTGTTCGCGCACGATTTTTGCCGGATTGATGCGAAACAAAGAGTGAAAGCACGTTATTAAAGATACCGCTTTTACCGCAGCCGAGTTTCCCGATTCACAGAAGCGCAACTGCGCACGATGACGCATTCTTCCGGTCTGACCGATAGATTATTTCTGCGATAATTTCACACACACACACACACACACACGAGATTACCGCGCGCGACGTTGGATTTCCATCGCGACGATTTCTTCGCGCGATCGAGAGATAATGAAAAAACAAAAAACGAACCGATCTTAAAACATCTTTGATAACGCGTATCGAACGACGGTTCGATACATTTCCTCCGATATAAATTTAAGAGATATGCGAAACGGCCGCACAGTACCCTTTGCTTTCGTCTCTCAATTGTTTTCGACGCAGCAAATGAACCGTTCGTGCGAATCGGCGCTGGACTCGCGCGCGTCCCGCGGCTTGCACACGCTGTAACGTTAATTGAGAGTAGTTGTGTTACAGTGATAACCGTCATCGGATCTCTCTCTCTCTCTTCAGCTGAAAACCGTCCGTCGACACGACCCGGAGGAAAGCGGGAATATCGCGCGCGCCACCGCTCTCCACCGTTCACCGGCTATAACGTTATGTTATTTCACTTCTCTCGCGCGCGTTTATCTCGTCTCTTCCTCGCAAAAGCTTTCTTTCTAGCAGCAGCAGCAGCAGCAGCAGCAGCAGCAACAACAACAGTATGTTAACCCTCGTAGTTTCTCACGGATCTCGTAACAGAGAAATCCGATATATCCACGAGCGTGTTGTAAATTAAACAGCAAAGACAAACTATTGGCGAGATAATTAACATTTGACTCAACAGATCCAACATACGCGCGTTCTGATTGCGCGCCGCGTGTGCGTCTTATATTACGTGAATATCTCCGGAATCAACCTTTGCGCGAGGGTGCAAAACTTGGTGAGTTATGCGGATAAGCGGAGAAACGAGTAGGCCCACACACATTCGTACAATATATTACGCGTACACACTCACCGCGTACTTGTCCTTGTAAAAGAGCGAGCTTGTCGACATGTTTGGCGCAACCGGTGGCGATGCCCGCTTCAAATCGAAGGTCGCGTCGCCGTCGTCGTCCTGATCATCGTCAATGCCACGTTCTTCCCTGCTAGGAACTCTTTCCCCTCTTCCTTCCGCTCCGGATATCCTCGTCGCGCACTCACACTCTGCACACACGAATAATATCGATAAACAACTGCTTTTTTTTTTTTTTTTGCTATCGGTACAGACGGCAAAAGATATGTACGCGGCGAACACAAGAGAGAAATGTAAAATGCTTATGTCGCGCAAGTATGTTTTTATCTCGCGACCTTTGTACGCATTTAAATGAATTACATTTACACGAATTGATAAAATTCTAGATTTGCTTAGCATTTTTCGAGTGTAAACGAAAAATATACGTAAGTTCGAAAAACCACTTTCATCCGTTTGTACATTGAAAAGCGTGAAGATGAAAATAAAAGCGGGCGTGTGTGACGCTCGCACGCATCTTAAATTGCATAAATTTAATATGTTGTACGTGTGTGTGTGTAGAATTTATTTAAAGAGCAAACACAATATATATGTGCAGAAATATAATGTAAAAATAAATATAAAACAAAAAACAAAAAACTCTACATGTGTTTTTACGTTTTCTTTCATCATAATCTCAGACAAACATTTTCTCGTGATATCACTTTTGATTTTTTTTGAATTGTTCAGATCTATCTATTTCGATGCAAAAAGAAATTTTTTCGCTCGCGTGTTAAGGAAGTGTTTTCTTTTCGAAGCGATATGTATCTCTCTCTCTATCTCTCTTTCTTTCATTTACTTTACCCTTTCTGATATCCTTCATTTCCTTCCTTCACTTATTTCGACAATCCTGCGAATCCTCCCTGTGATATATTTCGTGTGATTTTGAGAGATTTTCCTACCTTTTGAGAGATTAATTACGTCGATATTTGCGCGAAGAGGTGTGCGCCGTACGCCGCGAAGTCGACTGCACTACTGCGCCGCGGCGGCGCGCGATCGATCGATCGATCGACAGAGGGAGGTACGCCTCTCCTTGCGATGATGACTTCGCGCATCCACCCACGCACGGTAGTATAATGCACACACCGGAAGAGAAGAAGCGCAGCGGATGGCAGATCGCACCTGAATCGAACCTGCAGGAGACAGAGACTGCTCCGATCTCTCGGAGAACTTGCGTGTCCAGTTAGTTTGGGGGGCAGAAGGGCGACCCCACCATATACACCGAGTCTTGTCTCTTCTCCCCTTCCATCGCCGAGTGACCTACAATCTCTCTAGCCGCTTTGTGTTCGTATCTCCCTCCCGGTCTACGTGTGCATCCTTTTTTTTTTCCTTTATCTCCGCCGTCATCGGTTTTCCTTAAGCGGCTTCTTCCTCTCGCAAATTTTTCCATGTCCTTTTTCGTGCGCTAAATATTGCGTAACTTGCTTTAAAAAATGATTAATAAATTATTTGTAAATATAGTAAACAGAGAAAGAGAGAGAGAGAGAAAGAAAAACTTAATTATATTCACATATACATAGTCATGGAAGAAACATCGATCAGCGTAAGTGTTTTGAAACAGAATTGAGTATTGCGATATAGAGCGTGCACGTACTTGAGACAAAAATTGCGGAGAACGTCGGAAAACTGTCGGCCTGTCTCGAGGATTTTTCCGTTCTGAGAAAAAAACGCGCTCGCGCCTATTTCGAAGGTGGTCGAAAAAAGCAAAAAGAAAGAGCGCCCTCGCGCGGCTACTAAGCACGACGACGTCGAGACACCGAACGAGAGACACCAAGCTCTCGTGCGAGATATCTCGAAGTGCAACGATCTCGAATCGGGTCTGCGGCGCGGAGCGTGACTGCGCTGTGTGTTTGTTTCCTTCTCGTCGCCCGAAAGGCATCACGTACAGTCATGACGCAAGAGGGACAGTAAGTATATTGGAATTGGCATAAATCGAGGCGGCAAATTGCATCGTCATGTCTGACAATCGAGCGCGCGACCACATTACTCGCGCACGGTCGCGTGTAACCACTGCGGATCGTCCACATTACCGCCCCGTGGTTTTCGAACCATCGCCATATTAGCGAAACGGCTTTTATTGATTCTCGAAGTTTCCAAGCGAGAATTGCGTCTTTCCCGAACGAAAATTCGGGTTGTCGTTCATCCCCGTCGTTCGTTTCTCCGAACTCGCGGGGTCCCTTCGATGTCGCGATTCCGCGATACTCTGGTCGTGTCCTTCATGGGACTCGCTCGATCATGCCCGATGGCGTGCCGGAGCACGAAATTCAATGAATTTCGTTTTTCGTGTATCTTCGTCGCGGCTAAATTCTTTAATCAATCGATGCAATTGACAATCAAATCATCTTGTCGTCAATATTCTTTCATTCTATTGCACGGATACAACGATCTTAATGCGAAACATCACCATAATCTCGGAGTTTCGTACCTAACCTATAAGATGCACAACAAATCCCGATGCTGATATTCCATACACGTGGAAACAGCTTGGGGATTTGCTTGATCAATGTTCTGATATGTCTAAGATAAATAACTTGGACAATGTGACACAAATTGCAACAATGTTTTACATTCTTTTTGCTAGTAAAGTAAATAACAAGTTTTGTTTTATCGCTTAAATTAAAAATGATTAGAAATTTAGTTTTGCAAAAATCAAACGTTTTCTCATTTTATTTTACTTCTGTGTAGGTTTCCGCCCCCACCTGTTATGTGGGCTCAGAGGAAAGACATTTTATATGTTACAATTTGCTTAGAAGACTGCAAGAATCCCATTCTTGAAATAGAACCGGAGAAGATATATTTCAAGGGAGAGGGTGGTACAGACAAAAAAATGCATGAAGTCACAATTAATCTATACAAAGAAATCGATCCAAGCAAAACTATAAAAACTATGAAAGGCAGAACTTTTGAATTAGTACTTGTTAAAAAAGAGGAGGGACCATATTGGCCACGGCTAATCAAAGACAAATCAAAGGCTCATTGGTTAAAGAGCGATTTTAACAAATGGAAGGACGAAGACGATACTGATGATGAGAGTAGCCCACCGGATTTAGAAGAGGTGAGTTTGTTGTGTGAGGTTTTGAGAAAAAATTTAAGAACTTCCAGTTATATTAAAATTTATAAAATATATAAATAATAATAAAAAATATAGAAAAATTATTATTTGTACATTTTACATATATACACACGTTTTTTGTGTATATATATATATAATATATGTGTATATAATAATGCATTTTGTTTTTTTAATATATGGTATTACAAACTTGCTTTTTAACCATCAATACGATTTTTTGGAAGCACAGGTTCTTCCTCTCCGAGATTGACATCTTTTCTTCCAATTATATATTTATATACATATATTACATATATGTATATATTCATTATAAATGTTTTACATTAATAATTTTTATACATCAATCTCACAGATGATGCGACAGATGGGTGGTCTAAGTGGTTCCGGCGACAGTAAACCAAATTTTGATGACTTAGACGAATTAGGAGACAATGAAGCAGATAGCGATGATGAAGAACTTCCTGATTTATATGATTAAAATAATAATTAACCGTGCGCGTCGATCAATTAACTAATTCCATATTAAAAATACAAATGGCAACCTAAGAATAGAACACATCTGTTTCGATAGGTTTTGCTATTTGTACTAATGCAAATTTGTTAAACACAATCATGTTGCAAGTAGCAAACTGGATGCGCAAAATGAACTTGAAAAAAAAAAAAAAAAGAAAAAATGTAAAGATACAATCTGGATAACAGTCAAACAAACAGTAACATAGGTCTCGAAAACTTCTTCACACCTTTTCCGCCTCCCCTGTTAGCCTGTAGCTTATATATACATATAAGTTAAAATGAGGAATAAAAGCTTTTTTAATAATGTATTGTGTAAAGTAATAAAAAGAGGATAAGAAAACTGTCAAAATAACAAATTCGTCCATGGAATTGTTCATTTTAGAATCCTAGGAAAGACTGTAAGTTAGCGGAGACATATGACAAAATTCTTTGTCCGTGAGATAAAGTTGGTAGTCGATTTTTTATTTCCTCTCTTTCTTTTGTCAATGAATCGTTCCATGTTATTCTCTCTGGTTCTTAGAAAGTTTCTCTCAATTTTCTCGTTGTCTTTAAATAAAAACTTTATCACATTAAAAGTGTGTGGATGTATGTGTAAACTGAAGTATCATCAGTGTGCAATACATATGATTCGTACAATGTAAATAAATAATTGCACACAGTTCTATGAATAAATATATACAATGTAATATTAAGTAATACATACATATACAATATATGCTATTAATTTAACCAACAATGCTGGATGCTCCGCGTAAAGCCAAATATCCAGCTGTTATATCCATTGGTAAACTACGAACTGTGGCAAACTCCTCGGCGGTTGCGTAATATAATTTTGTTTGCGGATCCGTGTATCGTGCCTGTAAAGTAAAAAAGAAAAAAAGTATATTTGAGATAATCTTCAAAATACGAACGAAAAACATCTTGTTTGTAAAAATATATACTGCGAAAAACTTTACTCACTGGTAATCCGGAAATGTCGGAGTACTTCTTAGCGGGCTTAAAGCTCGGCGGCGCATTGATGGAACTGTCTGAAATTAGTACATGGTTGTGCTACAGTGACATAGAATATTTTTCTCTTTAAGATATTTTACTTTCACACATTCGGTAAAACTTTTGTCATCACATATTTGAGATGCCTGAATGTTTTGTTGTTCTGAAGATTATTATCTTTAACTGATGTAGGAAACACAATGTCACGAGAAAAAATAAAGGTTTATTAGACGTACAGTGTCTTACTGTCGGTGGCCATGGCAAAGAACGTTCCTGCGCCAAAATTTGTTTCAACGAACGCCAAGTGCGCTTCTTGCCGGTCGTGCTGATCGGTCGGAATTTTTGTTGAAACAAACGGTTTTTAAATACAGGCTGCGATTTCTTGTTGCCCTCGCCGCTTATTTCTTCGCCCGTCATCTTTCAATTGGTTTTGTGAACTGCAAGATTTGTAAATGAGAGTTCATTGTGCTAGAGTAAAAAAAAATATTTCTTTATGTGTATATATGAGAGAGAACGTAATTTAAATAAAGATTTATAAGAATTTAAATTTTAAATTAAACGGAATGAAGTAGGACAAGATACGGTTGTTTTGAGATATACTTTGTATACGTTATTAGCTGAACTCATAGTTAGCATCTTTCAAATTGGCACTTATTGATTTTTTCTATAGTTGTTAGCATTTTTTGTCTATGATTACTTTTTGCTTGACATTATGGTAGGATTAATTTGTATTTCATATGGCAACATTAATTTAGAGTCCTTTGGTTGGTATTCTTGGAAAAAATTGATAGGTTTTTAAAGTGCCAATCACTGGATGTTTTTATCTTGTACGTTTCATAAGAAATTACATTTGAAATTGTGCTTAATTAAGTTAAGACAGAAGTTAAAATGTTATCAATAGCGTCTCGACGCCAAGTGCGCTTGTGAAAGTCATTTAACAAAGACTGTAGCGCATCGTCATTTGGATGTCAAATTGAAGATTAAAGTAAACTTTGGGACACTTGTTTGTTTTGTAACAAAAACTTTCAACTTTTTGTGATGTCATTTATAAAGGTGATATTAACAGATATCATAAATGCGCATATAACTCGTGACTATTTATTGCTCCGATCTTCCGTTCCGATCATTAAATACGGTAAGTAAATATTTACTTTTACTGCGAAGTAAAAATGTCGACTCCCAAGATAACCAGGTTAGAAATTTGAAAGATTTTAAGTTACACAAACGTTTGATCGAAAACCTTTCGATGCTTGTATTAATTTCTTCAAATAAGTGTCAAAAGTATGAAAAAATAATTTCAAATCTGTTGCTTTTCTTGGCTTTCCTGTTTTCAATCACCTGTTAACTTAGCATGACACAAACACAACATCACCATCTACCTTCTTCAAATTCTAGTAAATTTTTTTCTATTTTTTTCTGTATTTTGATGTATTCTGATGTATCTTTTTAAATTACACAAGATCTGTTTTGATTCAGTTGTGCTGTGTTTGCACTTTTTGCACTTGATAAAAAACTGAATCGGTCAAAGTCAAAAGACACACCGCTGATTGTGATCACACGAAAACAAAGTGCAAAGTGTAAAACGGTGCAAGGAGGTGCAAAAGTCACAGCTGAAACGACAGATCGAAGCATCTGACGATGAGTGGAGGGGGAAAAGGAGTGTGAGACGAGATTTACTTCACGTTCACCCTTATTTCACCTTGGCGCGCGCGTGAAGGTCAGAAGGAGCAACTTGTTTCAAAAGAATCGTTGCAGGTTGCACATTGCACAAGTGTCAGTTGTCGCAGGACGTGCAAAACCGGAAAATGGCGCGGAAATTCTTTGTCGGTGGTAATTGGAAGATGAACGGAACGAAGAGCGAGATCAACGACATCGTCGCGTTCCTGAAAGCTGGTCCGCTCGATCCGAATGTCGGTAAGCCACCCTAGATGTGCAATTTATTATTTTTCAATATCAACAGTTCTTCATGTTTTTTAAAGAATCTATCAATGATACACTATCCGTTGCTGACGTAATTATATAACATTCTGTGTCTTGACTTGTGATTTGTATGTGAATTTTTTTAAATTATTTATTAACATTTCTGTAATTTGCAGAAGTTGTGGTCGGAGCTCCTTCAATATATCTTCCCTACGTGGCTTCCATTCTTCCCAGCAATATCAGCGTTAGTGCACAGAATACGTACAAAGTTCCTAAAGGAGCTTTCACCGGTGAAATTAGTCCAGCTATGCTTGTGGACAATGGCATTCCTTGGGTGATTCTCGGCCACTCGGAGCGCCGAAATGTGTTCGGTGAGACTGACGACTTGATCGCCGAAAAAGTTGCGCACGCCTTGGAAACAGGAGTAAAAGTAAATAATAATTAGTCTGTTAAACGTTCAATTAATGTTATCTCTCTCATTGAAAAATATTCATAAAATAGTGAATCCGAGACGAAATTACTTTGTGCATTCTTCAGGTGATTGCGTGTATAGGCGAGAAGTTGGAAGAGCGGGAAGGAGGAAAAACTGAAGAAGTAGTTTATAGACAAACCAAAGCGATAGCAGATAAAATTAAATCTTGGGACAATGTGGTTTTGGCTTATGAACCCGTGTGGGCCATCGGCACAGGCAAAACCGCAACGCCGCAACAGGCGCAGGAGGTTCATGAGAAATTGCGAGAATGGTTGTCCAAGAACGTCAATCCCACCGTTGCGCAAACTCTGCGGATTATCTACGGCGGTTCCGTAACGGCAGGCAACGCCAAGGACTTGGCGAAGGAGAAGGATATCGATGGGTTTTTGGTTGGCGGTGCGTCACTGAAACCCGACTTTGTACAAATTGTGAACGCTCGTTCTTGAATGGTATCAAGTATTATCTTCAAAAAAAAAAAAAAACTACATTTAATGAGACGCATAGATATAGATGAGAAATTTATTCCTATCTGCGAGTACACAAAAATGTGCGTATTACGCGGTGAGAATTTTATTTGAATATATGAAAAATTTATTTTCATCAAATATATGTAAGGCTGTAAATGAGAAATACATATATTTGTCATGTATAATTTTTCATCACACGTTCCGAAGTGTTTAGAACATTACTACATAATTACGAGAAGAAAATTTTTCATGTTACATTGTTACTAGATAACTGTTGTACGTGTTGTAACTCTTTAATGTATTTATGATTTTGCGAAATGTGCATTGTTAGAGATGCAATTGAGCATGTACATATCTATCGTTCATTTCTCTCCCCACAGTACCGCCGAGAAAACGCTTGATCGCGAACAAATTAACATTATACAAAAGTTATCAATAAATGTTAGAAAGAAAGAATACCTCGTGTGCGATCTATGCGATACCTCATTTAATCAATCCTCTTACAAAAACATTGTTTGGTACTTCGACATTAGCAACGCTTTTAAAATGATCTTGTTTCGCTCTGGCGCAAGCGATATCTGTGAGAGCCTTGAACGACCGAGGTTCCCAAACCGCCAGGTCAGCAAGTGACTTTCGATTCAAGAAAATGTTACATCTAGCCAGTCCAGTTTTGAGAGTGTAAAAATCGATGTTGTGTTCCTGCGACGCGGCTTCCACTCTTTGTTCTCGTAACTAAAGAATGACAATAATTAAAACTTTCCTTTTTAAATTTTGACAACTCTATTAAAAATTATATTTTTATCAACTATTAAATTATTAATTTTAATAATATATCTTTGAGTACATATATACCTGTTTCATATCGTCTTTTTTCAATTTTCTTCCCAAAGTACAATACGTCAAAGCTCTGTGCACACTTCTGATGGCTAAACTGTAGCAATTTCTTCTTCTACCAATGAAATGCTATCAGTAAATGTAACATAAAAAAATAAAATAAGATAAATAAATTTTCCCATTTCTTTATCTTGTTAACATTTTGCAACTATGTATTTGTGTTTTAACTTGTTATGTTTATCGCTTACCGCTGCGAGTCGAAAAATTTTTCGTTTGCGCCAAAATTCATCCGGACCTCGGGATCTCACGAACAAACTTGAAGATAAAAACACCATGTTTTATGTTGAATTATATTAATCTCGATCTTTCCGAATCGCGCGATCACACACGTTTTTGACGTAGCAGTCGACACACCGGACTACACACTTTTTTGAGGTTACGCAAGTTTCAAAGCCGTGTTTCCAATGGTCGTTTATCGCATTGATCAATTGGTCAAATCCATCCGTAATTTTTTTACATTATCATGGATGTAAAGGCCATCACACACAATCTCTTAAGTAATTTTGTGTGTGATGGCCTTAAGCCTTTGATTACCGAAGAATAGCTGAATATATTTGCTTGTATTCTTGTTTTTGCCGCCATCGCGTGCGCACTTCGGAATTTCTCAACACTGCAACATATTTACAAATTTAAAGTTTTTCTTTTTTATGGAAATGTAAATTTTTCCAGTCTCTCTTTCGAGAAAACAACTTCTGTCACTCTCTATTGACATATTAAGAAAGAGGAGTGTACACATAACATGTAGAGAAATGGATAATTTGGAGGACAATCCGGATGATTTAAATAAGTTGTTCGAGGAAACGAATGAGATTTTCGTCACCGAAGAGAATCCGCAAGAGTCTCCGGAGGAAACCGATAATGCTCTCCCCGTCGACGAAGAGCAGCGAGAAAAATTGGTACAATTACCTCTGGGACGGGTAAAGAAGTTAATTAAACTGGATCCTGAAGTTTGCATTGTCAATCCGGAGGCTGTGTTCTTAATAGCAAAATCAGTGGTAAATAACGCGTTTTTTTACGTGTTCTCTCTATCATTGATGTAATATTTTATTAATCACGTTGTACTTTTTATCAGGAACTTTTTATCGATTCGCTCGCAAAAGAAGCGTACAAGTACACCGTGCAAAACAGGAAGAGAACTGTTCAGAAACATGATGTAGAAACTGCCATTGACAATGTTGATGCGCTTGTATTTTTAGAAGGTACGCTTGACTAATTACACTTTTAGCATTTTGTCAACCTAAAATTAAGTCGGTTGTATTAGAAAAAAAAAAAAAAGAGAATACTATTTAAACGCCGATATTTTTTATATTTGTGTGTTAAACTCGGTCAATATTATTTTGATAAAAAACCACTGATGTAAATGTGAATGTAAATAAATACAGAAATATTTTATGAATATCTCCGTTATCTTAGCAGAGTGAGAATTAAAGCCTTACCTGTTTTACATTAGCTCATGTGTCACGTTTATAAATAAAAGGTAGACAAAAAATAGCATGACTATAAAAGAGACTATGAGTGATTGTTAATACAGTTCATGTTTCATCATTTTACTTTTTGCACTCATTTATTTCATTTCATTCATAATAGATTGTTTCATAAGACATTTGCAGCACTTCACAAGAGAAATTGTTGTAGTAATTAAAATTATAGTCATTACAGTGTATATAAGTTACTTGGTAGATGTTATCACTTGTAAAAAGTATTTATATTAATGTACATATACGCAACGTGTGAGTATTGTTGATAAAACAAATATTTATAAGTTTTATTTGTATTCTTGTATGCACTCTTCTTTCTATTTACGAAGTATTTTGTAGAAAGGATAAAATTGTAAAAGGATAGATTTTTTTTCATCAGTTTTTTTGCACTTAAGACAGTGAGATCGCCAGTGCAGCTTCAGGAACGTAACACATTGCGTACATATACACGTTTTTTTTTCCATTCTAGCGCTCTGCAGTAGATACACAAGTAAACATGTATTAAGAGAATAGAATTTGCACACACTAGTTCTCTTATATAGCTTCATACAAGAGAAGAGAGAAAGAAAGAAAGAGAGAGTAACAGAATAAGAGAGAAAATCAACTTTTTTCATATTTGCCAGTTATTTTAAATTCTTGATTGCATGATTTCTAGGTGGAAATTGTATCATTTCGAAATATTGTTAATTTAAAATATTTCAGTTAACTTCATCAAGGTTAAAAAATATTTGCTGATATTTTTAAACAATAATTTTTGATATTTTAAAACCTATTTTAATTTTAATTTCTAAAATTTATAATTTAAAAATACATTTATGTTATCCAGAAAAAAGTTAAAAGAAGACAAAACTTTTTTTTTTTTTTTTTTTTTTTTTTTTTTTTTTTTTTTATCTCTGTAAAAACATCAAGTATGTGTATTGTATTATATAAATTATCAAAAATGCACATGTATATTAAAATGTTCAAATGTAGTTTTGCACAGTGTAAGTTTGTACAAATGTTTTTTCTTTTTATCTACAACCATTATTATATTTGGCATCTTTATATCTATATATTTTCAGTTTTAAGTTTTGCATGATTTTAAACTGGCAAAATTATCGACTGTTGTACTGATAAATACACTTCTTTTATTGCATGTTAGTTATCATGTTTTCGTCGGTTATTATGATACTCTCTTGACCATTGTTGAAACCTCTTAGTGTGCAAGTCATGATTTCTACTTGATTGCAATAATTACGACATGGAGTGTTTGTCATAAACAGAACAGAACATAATCATTTTCTCATAATCTCATATGCTGTATCAGTCAAATATTAGTATTTCATGAATATTTTCTTGTAATATCTATATATGCTAATGTTAATTGTTTAAAGATAGTAGATATAAATCTCATTGTGTATAGTATGCGTTTATAACGCGCATTTTGCAATTATATCATGTCGATACCAAAAGTTATTTCGCCATTGCCTTTGCTTTTCTACTTCTTACGCTTAGTTTTACGTCGTCTGGAATCTCCTCTAAACGAGTTTTGATCCCCCAATGGATTACTGTTAGCTGATTGGCTATGGTTGTACAGATTGTTTAGAAAGTCCTCAAAATCTGCTTCGCTATTTTATGAGAAAACAAAGACGTCGCGTTAATTTCAAATGTGCATTTTCAAAAGTGGATTTGTTTAACAAGACAACGAAAAAACTTTGAAAAATTAACTTTCTGCTTTGTGTAAACGTTAAAGAATACTAATAAAAATAGATTGTTGCAATTTACCTGGTGTTAGGATCTATCTGTTGCCGTCTTCTACCGCTAACGGATGTTTGAGATGATAATCTTTGCCCTAAGACGATTCTGTATTGGACACTATGCGTATTTGCTCTAAGATGCTTGAGATTCCCAGCTTGGCAAGCGGCCCAGTCGGTCACGTCATACACCGCCCCTTCCATGCATGCGTAATAGTGCCATAGAAAACCCATTAAGCGAGACTCTGCCCAAATATCACCCTATAAAGGCACAATTGAAATGATTCATTGTGGAAGCAGGTAATCTCACAAATGTTATAAATAACGCGACAATTACTTCTTTCGCGCTGTGACGTATTTTGCATTGAGCGCAAAACCGTGCCGCATAACAGGGACGTTGTGTAGGAACACGTTTGTGTCTTAAACCACAATTTGTACATCTTATCGTATTTGCCGCTTGTTCCATTTTTCGTTGAAGTTGAGACAGTAAGTCGCTCAGTTCACTCCACGCTGCTTCGACTTGTCTAGTCTGATCAAACGCTTGTCTACGTTCCTGAAAAAAAAACCAGTAATGTCATGTTTTTGACACTTTGCACATTAAAAATAAGAGAGTTGTATTATTTTTTTTTCTTCCTCTCTCTCTCTTTCTCTTTCCTTATGGCTGCGATCGAAGTAATGCTGCAAATAATTTGAAGCAACATTCCATCTTTGTTCTACATTTAACGAGGAATAAAGACAGAACGATGCTTCGAAACATTTGCAGCGCTACTTTGACGCGGCTTAATAATTTATGTATGTAAATTTTGCACACAAGAGTAGAGTAAAATAAACGCTTTATTACCGGTTCTCCAATAATATCAAAGGCGTGTACCAGAATTTTAAACGCTTCTTCCGCTCCCGGCTGATTATTTTTATCCGGATGAACTAAGAAAGCTTGACGCTTGTAGTACTTTTTAATATCGTCATCCGAACAAGTTGGCGTAACGCCGAGTATGCTGTAAGGATCCTTTCCTTTACACGCCAATAATCTCTTCATCGCTTCCTCACCGGTGCTGGGCAGGGCTATGTTACTTTCTAACCCACCGCGAATCCAATTGCCATCCTTCTCCTCGTTTTTCTTAATATTCATCTTTCGCCAGAACGCAAATTTTGTACTACCAAGCCAACTATCCAATTGCTTACCGATAATATTTAGAATGCGAATTTTACAAAATGTCACAGCCATATACACCCACCAACATTTCAAATAAACTAAAATATGATACCAAGCACATTTGCCGCTGAAAAAAAATTATTAGAAAAATTATAATCTTTTTCTCTTAAATTCGCAAAGCACAAGATATTCTATTTGTATTTTACTCCGAAGTAAAATTTATGTATTACTACTTACAGCTGAACAACCAGATTGGCACTCATGCTAACTACATCGGAAATAAGATGCAGCAGCCAGTAAAAGATTTTCAACACAACTTTACTCCAACGAGTCGCGTACTTATTTAAATTTTTGTACAAATCTTTAACAGGAGATTCCCTATTTTCTCTTCTTCTATTTCTCTGTCCTTTTTTAATCTGCTGAGCCTTCTCAGCTTGAAAACGTTTAGAATTCTTCTCTTTGACCGCTTTCTTGTCCTCCTTGCTTATTTTGTTAATTACCTGTTGATTCTTCTCCACTTTTTCAGACGGGACCGTTTGACTGGATGTATTAATCGTATTTAAATTGTTATTTATCTGTATCGGACGTTTCGGAATATTTCCGGCAATTTTAGAATTGCTGTTTTGCGTTTTGATGTTATTAAGAGTCTCATTTTTTTCTGTCTTCTTCAACGGCTTGACGGGTTTCTTTTTTTCCGTAGTAAACTGATCAGATCTGTCAAAAGCGTTTATCTGACGGCAATCGGATTGTGAACCAAGATTGTCTAGAGACACCCAACGTCTCGGAAGATTGGACGAATTTTTTTCCAGAACCTTTTTAGGTATTTGCATCTTCGGAGAGTTGTGATCGTCACTGCCGGACGAATTCTGTCTCTTTAATGACGCAGGTTTGTTCTTATTTTTAGTATTCTTGTTTGAGATCTTTTTACCTGTCACCTCAACTTTTGGCTTTGTGGGCTGCACCGTTAACGGAGACGGCGGAGCTGGCGCAGATTTTGTCAATACGTCGGAATAAGAGGGTCGCATGGGTTTCACCTCCGCCACCATCCGTGGTTTTTTGTATTGAGAATCAGATGTGTTTCTTGGTAATTCTTCGAGATCTCTTTTATCCGGTACAGGCTGCGGCGCAGGTGTGACATTAGGAGATCCGCCAAATGGGCTGTAGGTCCCAGATTGATTTGGAACCCAATTACCGACCAAATTTTCAATCAATTGTTTCCCATTAAAATTCTGACTTGGTATATCGGGTGACACAGACAAGTGTTGATCATTGAAAAGACCATACTCCTGATTAACAATACTTTGATTGGGATACGGTGTCATACTTGGAAGTTGGCATTGTTCAGCCATAAGTTGAGAAGCATTTCCATAAATGACATTGATATAATTTCCACCTCCAACATCAATGGTACCAATCAAATCATTATTTTCATTGATACCTAAGTGATTCACTGTCTGTGGTGGATAGTATATCGAGTCAGTTGCTGCGGTATCGTAACCCTGCATATCTTGCATATACAAAGAAGTAGTCATTGGTGTCATAGTCTGCATTCCCGAAGGATGACTTGAATGGGTCGGTTGACTGGTCATATGATGTCTGCTTTGTCCAGACGCATAATCTCCCCAATTATGAGACGTTGCTTGCTGTGGATTAACACCAAACTGAACATAATGACCGCTTGATCCTTCCAAAGTCATAGCTTCGATAATCTTATCTAAACTTATTTGCTTGAAACCAGGCGGCGTTTGTTGTTCTGCCATATTGATTTATTCCTACAGAGAGAAAGCAATAAACAAATCTGTTATTGTATTTGATAAAATAATATAAAATGTCAGTGTTTAAAATAAAAGTCTATTATTCAAAAGTATAGCAGGAAGAATATTTATTCTGTTTGCACTTTTCTATTTACGTGCTAATATATATATATACATATATATTTTTTTTTTTCTAAAATCTATACACTATAAATAAAAAAATATATATATATATATATATATGTATATACTTTGCAACTGTCAGGATCAATATATCATTAGTGTGTATTTAGAGAAAAGACAAAACGTAACGATATATTTAGCGTAATAAACATATATACATGTATATATTTTTTGGCGTAATAAACACAAATGTATGTGTGTGTATGTGTGTGTGTTCTAAATATATTATTCATATAATCACATTGTGTTTTCGAGAATAATCAATAACGTCCGTTATGTTGATACATAATAAAAGACGTATATAAAATCAACATTGATATTTCGCGCGTTGTTAAAATTATAAATTTGCACTGAATAATTAATAACTCCAAGAAAAATAACCTAAAATCAACGGGATGTCAACAGATGTCCGAACACAGTACTCACTTTTATCACTGGGTGTATCTTTCTCACAGTGCTTTCTCGTCTTCTTCATTCAGCGCATTTTACATTAGCGCAAAAATCTGTATTTATGTAAGTTATATATACTTTTACGTTATATACTACCATGCGGCAAGAGCGCGAAATCGAACATTGTATGTGCTCCAGTCGTTCGATTACTACATACAGACTCGGGAAGGACTTTTGATCGCGTTCCGAAATTCATTGCCAATATGTCATACGAAAATCTATAGTTTACGTAACGTATAATTCAGCCAGTACTAAAACTCTATAACATATGTCACGTAAACTACAGATCAGCAGTTGCTTTTCAGCGACGTACACACAGATGACACAGCGTGACATTGCTAAACACAACAAAAATTTAAGTACGAGCGTGCATATCAATGTTACTATGTGTTTCAAATTAATAATTGACATGAAAAATCATGTTTATTCTTTAATACAATATTGTATGAAAATTGACAAATTTGTAGCGTTTAGTTCTGTCAAGAGAAATTTGTCGTGAAAAAGAACTCCATTCACTTGCTCCGGTTCGAGTGTCGCTATCACTTCTTTCAATATTTTCAATACGTTAAATAAAATATTATTTTACGTTTCAATGTTTGTAATTTGCACAATTATGTAAATAAACTACAAGACGAATAATTAGAAACAAAACCATTTATTTTAGTGACGGTCTTAAACATAGATAAATAGAAATATATACAAATACACGCACGCGCATGTCAATACATGTCATACCAACACAACATTCTTTTTCTATTTTTTCTCTCAAACTTATCTAGTGCTTCAGAATTGACCAATCGCATTGGTCAGTCGGTTTAATTAGATTAATGCGATTGGTCCGAAAGGATTCGAGTTCTGATATTCGGCAGCGAATTTTAAAACACAGATGATGAAGAATTGGTTGGTTTGATTTGGTGGTAGTTTTGGTGTAGTATTTATGTTAGAATAAACATTGGACAGTGTAAAAATAGGTCTTTATATGGCGAGATGCTATGAATCATGAATCTCGTTTCTGATGAGCTCATCATGAATGAACTCATTCAATCAACAGTGATGTTATACTTTATATATATTTTTTCATATACATTTTATGTATCTACGTATATAACTGATCAACTTTTATATTTATGTAATAACACAAAAAATAACATATGAATTTTAATAGCTCACTACCAAGTCAAACCAAATATATATACATGTATATAATAATTTTGTGTAAATATCACAAATGTGTAAATACTGAATTAAAATTAAAGTGTAGAATGATTCAGCAATCACAACTGTGTGTAGATTGAACAGTATGTATTGTTGTAAAAATTAATACCAAAATGAGCAGTGCAAAGCACAAAATATGGTTTGTATGATGCTAAGCTTGTATTTTTATCGTTGTTATACATACACTGTACATATTTACACAATATTTCTGTATAATATGCTTTGCAGCATGGTTTCGGATTTCTTTTATCCAAATATGGGTGGTGTAGAGGAACATATTTTCAATCTGTCCCAATGCTTGCTGGAACATGGTCACAAAGTAGTAATACTTACACATTCATATGGTGATAGAGTAGGAATACGATACATGACAAATGGTTTGAAGGTAAAATTGTTTTCTTTATATAATTTTAAATAACCAATTGCCGTTTAACAGTTTCTTATGTTTACTCACTTTTTATGTGTAAGGTATATTACATACCTGTCAAGGTATTCTACAATCAATGTGTTCTTCCAACAATGGTATGCTCTCTTCCGCTCATTAGATACATTTTTATAAGAGAAGAGATACAAATAATACACGGTCATTCTGCATTCTCTGCTTTAGCTCATGAAGGAATGCTGATTGGTAGATTAATGGGACTAAAAGTAAGCTGTACTATTTCTTTTAGCAGATAGTAAGAAATGATTTTAACACCATTTTGGGTTTGTAGACAGTTTTTACAGATCATTCTCTTTTTGGCTTTGCGGATGCATCTGCCATCCTGACAAACAAATTTCTTGAGATATCACTGGTGGACTGTGATCACTGCATATGTGTGTCTCATACCGGGAAAGAGAATACAGTATTGCGAGCTAAAGTACAAAAGGAGAAAGTGTCAGTTATTCCAAATGCTGTCGATACTGCATTGTTTACACCTGACATTACCAACCAAAGCAACGATTTTAGTAAGTGTAAGGGGCCTTCTATTACAGAAGAATAATCGATTGTGATTGGTCAATTTCTTACTTCTGATTTCTGATTTATTACTAATATCTTATTGTAGAAGGCCCATAAAACAAAATCCTAGATTTTTTCCAGATATACAGTAGAAAAGCAATATTCTTGATTCTTCCAATATTAATTCATATTTAATAATTTATCAATTTCAGTCACTATAGTAATAGTATCGCGATTAGTATACAGAAAAGGTGTAGATCTTCTAGCTCAAATAATACCCGAGATTTGTTTACGTCATAAAAATGTACAATTTTTGATTGGTGGAGATGGTCCAAAAAGATGGCTTATAGAAGAAGTACGCGAGAGAAATCTACTGCAACACAGAGTTACTTTGTTGGGAAGCTTGGAACATTCTCAAGTCAAACATGTCCTTAATAAAGGGCACATCTTTTTGAATACAAGTCTGACAGAGGCTTATTGCATGGCTATTGTGGAAGCAGCTTCGTGCGGGTAAATTTTGATAATAACATCTAATTTCTTCTCTTTTTTTCTCATTGCTTATGCACGTCTAAAATTATTTCTTTAAATTTTGTTAGCTTTATTTTGTGTATTCTACTTTTATCCACATTATTTTAAACAAAATATATAACGTGATGAATATGTATATATATTGTCTTTCATATAGTTTGCAGGTAGTGTCGACAAAAGTCGGAGGAATCCCGGAAGTCTTGCCACCAGATCTTATTTATCTTGTAGAGCCTACTGTTCCTTCATTAATTGAAGGACTGGAGGCCGCTATAACAGATTATAAAAAAGGCAATGTCAAATGTCCTTTCGATACGCACAAAAGGATAAGCGCATTCTACAATTGGTTTAACATCACTAAACGTACGGAAATTGTATATAATTTAGTGAAACGTGAAGCCAAACGAAATCTAGGACAGCAATTAGCTAGTCAGATACAGAGTGGTGTGTTGGCCTACTTGCTTGTAGTATCCCTGTGCTATATAATATTATTAGTCCTGGAATTTCTCGTTCCTAAAAAGGTAAAACATTATTTGATTTTCATTTTTTTCAATCGTCTGTAGGTGCGCATGTCTAATGCGAATACATGAGAATCTTTATGTTCACACGTGATAAATTTTCAGTACATCGATATCGCGCGGGACTACAACGAAATTCATATTATGTCGTCCAACAAGAAAGGAAAAAGAGACTAACAATATATTATTATACATAAAAAGACTGGAAAATGTAAACTTCTCAAATTTCAAAATGTGTTCAAGTATTTTATTCTGTACTTTGAAAACATTCCAAACAAAAAAAAAAAAAAAAAACTGATTTTTTACAAAAGTTACTGTTAGATAATGTACGACTGTTCATTGGGGGTTGCATCTTTCTATAGTTTTACGAGAATACATACACATACGTATGTATATATACACATACGTATATATACATATAAGTGTACATATTTATATATATGCAATAGTACAACACAATGTACAAAGTACAAGTTCTTTGATACTTCTTTTTTGTACGTATAGTTTCAACTGATAGGATTATTTATAAATATTTTTTATTTATTATATTAACGTATATGTATATACGGGTAACTTTCATAGAAAAATGTCGAGAGATAAATGACAGCACATAATCTTTAATAACTAATCAGTGAGCATCAGATCATTATTTATCAAAATAATGTAATTCACATTCGTTATATGAGTTTTATTATGATACACATGATACTTGTATGAACCAATGCATAACATGTATAACAATTCGTAACGATAGTCAACCATAACGCCACTTACCCTATATAATACATGTGATACATATATACTTAAGAAAGATATTTATTGCATTATTAATAAAATATCATCGTGTGTATTACGAATTATTGTTGAATTATTATCGTGCTTACGTTTATTAAAGCAATTCACGCTAACTTTTTAAGCAGTTAATTGTAGCAATATGTGGAATAGAACAGTTAATTCATGTTCTCTATGTAGTGATGCATTACCATATTTCCGAGTATTTTTACTTTCGTAAGAGCATTGCTAATTTCAAACTTGCAGTTTTATCACAAAGTTGCCATATGTATCATATTTTCATCTAGTACACACAATCACCTCCGTATGCAAAACGAATATAATTACATATGTATATATATATGTGTACATATATATATACATATACATACATACGTATATATTTATATATATACATATATATACGGATATATTATATATATTAATTTACAAAAAAAAGAAATAAATAGATTACATATATTATATTCATAGTTTCAACTAAATATCTTTTATTGTCATATATATATATAATATATATGTATATATATGTATGTATATGTATGTATATAATGGCGCATGTAATATTAAAACATTTCGAGTTTTTTTTAAACATACATACATAATAAAAACTACAAAATTAAATTTACAAAACACAATAAGAAAGCTAACTTGAAAATATATAATAATATTTATTTCCTTATGTTGTACGTTAGATACAATAATGATATATCGATACAATATCAATCATCGGCTCTTTAGTATTAATCTTGTTTGTAATTATTCTGTACATTAATCTCTAGTTATAAATCTTTTATATAAGGATCTATGATCTTCTCCTACTTTTTGAATTGTTAAGATAAGATCAACGAACCTTAGGCAACAATCATTACAATATCACGGGTGGTCAGACGTGTTAACATTTACTCTCAAGGTCGCTTATTCTGTCAATGTATCATCAATTCAAGTTAGAAAAACAAAAAACAAAACCGGAATATTTTTTAAAATTACTAAAAATATATATATACTTATAATTATTTAATTATAAATCTTCAAAGAGTGTGTGTTATCAAGTAAAAGTACTTTACAAAACATACAACTTAAAAGATACCATTTTTTTAAATTCTCTATAAATTTTTCTCTGTATCTTGTGTTGAATCGGTGTACAAGAAGCATTGTAATAGTCAATAAAGAATTTCGGCGATTTTTTGTGGAATAGTAAAAAATATACATTTTTTAATAGTATTTTTAATTTTTTTGCTATATTATAGTTTCTATCATGGAACAAAAGTTGTCGAATAAAGAGAATGCGCCGGGTCATTTTTGTAATTTTTTTTTTTTTTTTTTATAATTGTCTTCGAAAAAAATTTATTAATTATTACCGTCTGTCAATTGTTCCCAAGCATAAAGCTTCTGAATACTTATTTCAAGCACATTAAATTATGATGTCAGAAGACAAGAGGTCGAGTCTCACAATCTCCGATTACTTTAAGCAGCGATTATTCCAATTGAAATTGACCAACCGCATTAGTTGTAACAAAATGACCAAAAATGAATAATCACGACTGACACTTAATCAGTTGACTAGCTGAATCAAAGATGGTGAGACCAGTTTTAAGAAAGAAAAACCAGATTTTCTCATGAGATTTTACTAATTTATATTTTTGATTTTAACTTACAAAAAACTAATTCATTTCGATGCAAGTTGCAAGACAAAAATTCATATGATTCTCTATTTCTGACGTCATAATTCATTGCGACCGAAATGAGTGTCCGAAAGTCATAATAAGATTTCTATTCCGTTAGTCTCCTCTCTCCCTTACATTCTCTTTGCATACGCAACTCATTCAGAATATATTAATCAAATTTATTACTGCTATATGTGCTTAAAAATTCGGATTAGAACATTGTTATTACTGTATTATATGATGGTGGGAAAGTACGTACTAAAAGATAGAGAGAGAGAGAGAGAGAGAGAGAGAGAAAGAGAAGAAATATTCTTGTGCTTGAAAATGCACATTAAATTATTTGCGAAATCTACTAACATTCCTCACGTGTGATGAAGCGAAAATCCATAGGATTCAATAAGAACAAATACCGACGCATCGCACTCAGTACTTGACGCGGAAAATAATGGATTTTTACGATCTCTCAAGCACATTTCAATGGTACTTCGTTGAACACCTTCACATACACATATTGCTATTGACTGCCACATTTCCGTATGCACGATTATTATCGGTTGGCATTCACGTTTTTTCTTTGATTTTTTTTTTTTTTAATTTCCTGTTTAGTTTTTTTTCTTTCGTTTATTTTAAAATGATGATGAAGATGACAATGAAATGTTATAAAAGTTTTCATCTCGCAGTTTCTGCATACATAGGAAAAAGTAAGTCCATCTTCTTTCTTGTGAAATGTTCTTCTTTGAGTAATATATATACAATGGAGTTTTCTTTGTATAAGAAAATAACGCTACGCTCAGCCGGTCCCATAAAGAAGATTGCCATCAATACTCAACGTTGAAGAGATGAGGTCTTCTTTTCGTGTTTCGAACCGTAAAGTCTTTATACACTTGAGAAAGTACCTCGCGATAGATCTATCAGCGTAGTGTTTGGCATACACAATAAATAAATAATGAACCGTTCGTTGATTGAGCGTTGCTTTATTTCCGTGAGGTAAATTGAAACTGTTCAAACACCTTCGCCGTAATCGCGGTCGCCTACGTTAATACGATCGGGAGCCGCGGTTACGCTGAAGCCAAGAATCCTGTTGTCAACTTTAAACATCTTTCCTTTCTTTGGTTTTTTGGACTTTCCCTGCACAAAAAGATAATTTTATTATTATTTTATTATTTATTATTATTATTATTTATTATTATTTATTAGTCTGTTCAGGCTGTTTCGTGCTTATATTATATATATATACTATACCTTCACTTCTTGAAATTCTGCAGGGGCATTTGGATTGACAGCTGGTGCCGGTTTGCACAAATCGTCCGCCTGCGCCTGAGGACGTTGTGCCGATCGCCACTTGCTTCGTTTCTCGAGAAACTGTTTGGCGAATTCTTGGCTCTGCTTAGTATCACCAAGATAAACGCGGACATACTCTTTAACTTCATATGCCGATTCAATATCTCGTAAGAATCCAACGAATGTAGGGACTGCGAATAGACAAGCATATTGTATACAAAAAGTCGGGACATGTGAGAAAACACTTTTATGCGAAACACTTACTGTCCACAGACGCCTGAATACCACTCAATGCTTTATTACACCATTGTGTAAATTCATCGGTCTTGGCAGTGTTCTGTTCAAATAATTTTTTTACTAACTCTTCTTCTCTCTTATTCTTGCTCTTAGACGCCTTATTATTATTGTTGTTAATATTCTGCTGCGATTGCTGTTGTTGGCTGGAAACAGATTTAATAGTTGCAGTCGACTGTTTAGTCAACTGTTTTGCAGCCGCAGATAATCTAACAGGAGTAGGATCGTCCCAGAAACCAGTTGTGCCGGCAGCGCTGGACCATGCCTGGCTGCTGCTCGACGTGCCTGAATTTGCCCAACTCAGACACTGCGACGCCGTGCCCCATATTCCAGCGTTCTGCAGAACACTCGCCGACTCTTTTTGACCGGCTTTTTCCTGCCGTTCCCTTTCCTGTTGTTGAGATATTTCGATTTCTTTATCTCCCCGAAACAAATTCTTTCACATCACTTACATACGCAAGAAGCAATAAGTACCTTTACCTTAGTGATGCGTTCCTGTTCCTCCTGTTGAATTTGTGCGAGACTTTTCACTTGAAGAACTTTATTCGAAGCAAGGGCTTTCTCCGCCCACTTGAACTGCAATCGCTTAGACGAGTCCGCAACTGACAACTCTTGTGCAGTTTCTATTGCCTTTTGCTGTACCAATTGTTGTTGCATCAACTGTTGAATCCGCATTTCCTCCTGTAAGTTAAGAACGAACGTAGATGCGCGTGCAGATGCGTGTGCGTAGACACGTGACGAACATCAGTGACTTCCTCACCACTTTCTTCTCTCTTTCGAGTTTTTGAATCTCAGCGAGCGAAGCTGTATGAGTAGCGGGAGCCAGTGTACGCGGAGCTTGAGCCCACGGAGCCTTGTTTCTCTCCTGAAGCTTGCGCAAGGCCTCAGCTTCTCTACGCCGTTGCTCGGCACGACGTGCCTGTTCTTCCGCTTCCGCTTGCCGTCGCGCCTCCGCCTCTTTCCTGTAAATTTCACAATCATATTGCAAACACTTTTGGCTTGAAAATATTTCATTTTATTTTGACTGAGATATTTCGCGTAATACCGACATATCTACCTGATTCTTTCTTCCTCCTGTTTTCTTTGCTCTTCTTCCAACTTTCTTCTCCTTTCCTCTTCCTTTTTCTGCTTTTCTTCGACTTTTTTAAGCTCTTCCCGCTTTCTCTTTTCTTCTTCTAACCTCTTCTTCAAATTCTCCTCTTCTTGCTTCCTCTTCTCTTCACGCTTCTTCTCCTCCTCTTTGCGTTTCTTTTCCTCTTTTTTCTTTAGTTCTTCCTCTTGTTTACGTTTTTCTTCTTCTTTCCGCTTCTTCTCTTCCTCCTTTCTTTTTCTTTCCTCATCTTTACGCTTTGCTTCCTCAATTTGTCTAGCTTGTTCTTCTTTTTGTTTTCTCAGAGCATTTTCTTCTTCCACTTGACGTTGCAATTCTTCTTGCTTTCTTAACTCTTCCTTTTTCCTATCTTCTTGTAATTTAAGCTTCTGCTCTTCCTGAAAGAAGAACATATTATTTTGTATATAACGTTCTGTGAAAAAAAAAACGGAAAAAAATTAATAATAGAAGAAATCAATTTACGAGTATTTGCTGCTCGGTTTTTATATCTTTAGCATGCAAATCCCACAAAGAGCCAGGTAATTGTCCAGATGGCATTGCAGGTATGGGTCCAATCTATAAGAAATGAATATAATTAATGAAAATAAGTCACTGACATTTTTGTAATATCTTACAAATTCACTGGTTTTAAGTAAGTTCTATACAACTTAAAACACACCTGCGCTAACCAATTCTGCGCATTGAACTGGGAAGCTATTTGCGGCGGAGGTGGCGGCCACACGGCTGTATCTAAGTGAGGTGCTGTTTGTGAATGACTATTTGTATTGACGTTGAGCTGACGCAACAAAGACTTTATTGGATTGTCTTCTTGCGTTGACGTTGGAGCTGGAGCGATATTCGGTTGCTGCACAGTGGGTAAATTTTGTATACCGCCCATTTGTTGAATCAGTTGCTGTATAGGATCTACCGTAGCCGGATGTGCCGACGCGGTTGTGTGCGGATTCGTTGGTAAGCGAGTCTCAGGTTGCGTCTTCGCCTGTACAGTATACCCAGTCATCCCAATGTAAACTGAAACGTTTGCAAGTTCGAAAAGTAAATACATAATAATAATGAATTACCTGCATCTGAGTGAAAAGTTGTATAACGGGATTAGTTGGTTGAGACACGATATGAGGCACAAATGGATTCGTCGCTATAGGTACTTCTGGAATTTCCGGCATTCCATCTTGTATGACATATTGTATCAGTTGATTCTGCTCGACAGGACTCAGTGTTGCCCAATGCTCCGACTGAGACAACTTTGCTATCGCTGATGTTCTCGCTTGCCTCACGAGCAACTGATTGTGAAGCACCATTTGCTGATATTGCAGCAACAATAGCGGATCCTCCATTCCCGTCTTCGGTAAAGCACCAGTGGTTAGTCCAGCTGGCACAGTACTAGGAACAGGTGGAATCACCTGCTCGGTTAACTACGGATAATAAAAAAAGAAAAAAAAAGATATAATTCGATGGTGTTGTGTAAATATGTTCAATATTAATCATATGTACGTATATACTTATATCATACAATATATCATCAACATAGAAAAATATATAATATATAAAATAAAAATATTTACTTTTAACGGAGGTATCGGTGGACCAGGCGAGAAGGGCACTCTACCACACATTTTGATCAGATCACCAAGAGTAGCGTATCGTTCGTCGCAACTTCGTCTCACCAACAATGCTGTGCTGAAATAACCAGCTTTGCACCACTCGGCCATTTCGCTAGCTAAAAACGGTCCTTGAACTTCACCCTGTGGATCACGATAATACCACTTTTCTTGGCTACCTGTCGCGGAAACTCCGGAAGGTTGGTTACCAATTGGAGGCGGGACACTGTTAACAGATGTTTTCTCCTTATGACTTTCCTCATCTGCCATTAATTTGTCTATCTCTTCCTCCATTCTTCCGTCCAGATCATCATCTGTTTTCTGCCTGCTATTGGTGGCAACCGAATTATGTACAGAAGTCGACAGGTCCGGAGGAATTTGTCGATTAGTGGTAGCACTCATTTGTGTGCCCGGTTCCGTTGTAACTTCCGTTTTGACTTTTAACGTCTGCACGTTAAAAGTCTCTTTCTCTTTGTGACCGCCGCTCGGAGGTTCGTCAGATTTTTCGACTTTGATTTCGATCGTGTCCGCAGTCGCGGATACTCCAATAGTCTTTTTCTGCGTGAGATCCGTAGATGTCATTAAGCTTTTCGTCGGAATAGTTTCTGTCAATGGAACTGTAGCTGGTTTGGCGGACGGTGAATCGCATCTCCCCTCTTTTCCAGAATCATCTTTATTCTCGAGAGGATCCAATGACTTCAACCGTTCCTTACCTAATGTACCGGCTATTGTATTACTCGTCTGACGATTTGATGACGACGGGACGGAACCCGTTCCGAAAGCTAATGGTTTACTATTAGATTTTACTACATTAGAAGCACTTCCTTCCGATACGCGTCGAGTTCTACCCGGTTGGGAAGCGCCTGCCACACCGTCCTCATCATCGTCTGAATATAATCCACCATGAAATGCGCCCGAAGAGTCGAAACTGCCACCGCTCTCAGTTGGATTCTCCGTAGCCCTAAAATATCAAATACGGTATTCATTGATTCTATGTTTGAGTTCATCGTATATTCATTTTGATATTGGCTTACAATGGCAATATAAGAAAACATACCAACTATAAATTACACACATTTATGGAATATTAATACATACCATTCAGGAAGATTGTCATGGTTATCGTGATGATTTGATTCCCAAGTACGAGCAGTACGAGGTGGTGGTGGATGGTGACCTGAATCGTGAGAGGATCTATGACTTGCCCGATGCTCCCATCTTCCAGGCCCACCTCTACCTTCCTCGCTTTCACCCTCGTTTCGGTCAATCCTGTCTCGATCTATACTGCCACTCTCGCGCCAACTTCTTCCTGATGAATATAAATACATCGTTTCGTTACGTATAAATACATACAACACCAAAATCACTGAAAAACAAACAGTGTACATTTACCCCACTTGCGCCAACCGTCATCGTCCTCTCCACGATGACGCCTCCAATTACTCTCCATCAGCGAACTACCACTAGTCCCGCGACTGAGTTCTTTTCTCGGACTAGTTGAGCCGTTCCATTCCCCTGGATCTGTAGCGCCATTCCTTTCTGACCAGCCGCGTTCACTCTGAGATCTATCAAAGGGCCTGTTTCTTCCCTGCAAGTGTAATATTTTTAACATTTTAATATATTCTAAAAAAAAGAAATTAAAACAAAACTTCGTAAATTTTCTTTTAAAAATATAAAGAATTAGGTCTATAGAAGATACCTGAAATGATTGGCCTTCTGTTCGTATCCCATCACCAGAATCATCAAAACCAACTCCTCGTGAATAATGGGACGAATATAAGCCCCCTCTTCCAGGCCTACCACGTCCTCCACGATCAACACTACTACCTCTCCCACGGCCACCTATATTTGATATCCCTCCATTCCACATACGCTGAAAAGTGCACGCATAGTATGTTTTTATTTTACAAAACAATGAAAGTATTTTGCTTTAATAATAAATATAAAGTAATATCACAAGTAAAGACACAAGTAATATATATACTTATAAGATTTTTTAAATTTTTGATTATTTAAAAATGTCTGTGTACCGTTTCATCCTCTGTCATTTGTATAAGAGCCAATGGAAGTTGAGTTTTCTCCACATACAATGCCGAAAAAGTTGTTAATAATTCTGGTGGTTTATAATTCCGATCAAATAGGGCCAACATTTCTTCCCGACCGTATCTATGCTCTGCCAATTGATATCTCGGAGTACTCAAAGTGGTAGTCCCCCCGCCACTACCACTGACAGTAATGCAACTCTCTCCAGACAAATTGCGCAACCTGTTTGTGTAACAGTATAATTTGATCATTTAAAAGCAATGAAACTGAATTTAAATGACCACACGGTTGCAAAAACAACCTATGAGTCTTAATTATGTAGCACTAGATCACACGTACCATTCTGGACCAAATTTCATAGAATCCGTCATGATGCACTCTTAATCTCCTGAGAAAAAAAATATAAGGTCAATAAATATTTATTGTATAACAAGGTTCACAAATCTTTATAAAAATTCATTATGTTGCACAGATCAAGAGAGATTGAAAGATATCTCATAAAAATACTGGACACATCTGTGCAACAGATGATTTCAAGTATTCCTAGATATCGAGCAACATTTGCGAAACAAAGAAGTACTCGCCAATTTAAATCACCTAGTTGAGTAAGAAGTAACCAAAGATTAAAATTGAAACGATAGTAAGTACAAGACTATTCTTAGCGAGGTGATAAATAAATAAGAAACTTGACCTTTCCTCATGAAAGAGACTTATCATCTGTTAACACATCTGCGAATATAGATATGTGACACAACATGGAGAAAACATTGCTTTTATCTCGAGAGAATCGCAAGTGATTAGCACAAGCTGTACCTGTTGCTCGGGGAAAAAGATCGCGCGGTCGGCGATTTCGGTTCGTGGAAAACCGGACAAGCGCGAAGTGATATATCGCACACGACAAAGCTCAACAACAAGAAGTAACAAACGGTAACATGACAGACAGCAGTGAAGCAATTGTACGTACTCAGGTCATCAGGAGAATTTTCGAGACTTTCGCGATTTAATCACGATCGTGAATCGAGAAATCACGAATTGCATCCTGCGTCTCGAATGCGCGCAATGCGTGCGATAGCATATGCGTTTTACGTTCACACAAGACATGGGTCTTGTGTGGGATCGTGCGAGCAGAAGTGATTGTCGCGAGCCAAGGTGGCAACATTAACCCAACTTTTTTTGCTGGCGAACGTCGAAAAAGAGATCGGCGATACGATGCGTTCACATATTTCACGACCCGTTACGAGACAACAGCTGTTCAATCAACGCAAGCGAAAGCCTAAGCGGTGAGACCATACCTGACAAATACCTTTGATAAGCTTCGAAAGTTTTAGAAGTGATACAACACACCAATATGGCTGATGGGTTTTTTTGGAATGGAGCGCATGCGAAAGCTCCGTAGGTGGCAGGCTTGGAAGAAAGACGCGAAAAATCACTAGGAATCACGGCGCTGTCAAATGCACTAATATCCGGAAACACGAAGCGGGTGATTAAAAAAAAGAAAACATCTAGTGATTCTAAAATTAGATGCATGTACGCGTACAAAAAGACCTTGAGAAATTTGGAGAAATATATATATATATATGCGCACGTGTAATTCGTAAAAAAAACAAATTCTGTACAAAGTTGCGTGAAGATTGTACAGTATATTCCAAATACATTTAAGAACTTTTGATTCGTAACAATTCGACTATAATATACAATATGTAGATTAGCTGTATATAAAAATTATAATCGATGATGGTCTTAAATTTTTTTTTATTACAAGTGCACTTTGGACTTCGATATTTTGTAAATCTTTGTTGTATAAACGCAACATGGTGTATATATATATATACTTACATATAAATAATTATTAATCATTTGTTTTCTTGAGATCTTGACTGATAAGAGCTATCGCATACAAAAAAAAAAGTCGACAAAATAACTTGGTATATAAATGATCTAAAGATGTAAGTCGAAATAAATAAAATGGTCTCTCGCACAGCAGAGATGATTTGATATGTTAAGTATCGGTGCAAAATACCTTACACACGCGATAAATATATACACAGAAAACTCTCCAAAACTACTGAAAATCCTTCTATATAGAAAGAGCGTATTGACAGAAATCTAAATATATAAGAAAATTGTTCTGAAAATTATGCCAACGCAAAAGAACATTCAAAGAAGTCTTGAAATAATTCTGTGTACATGTACATTCACACAAAAAATTTTAAATATCTGAGCAACAATTCATTAATTTCGAAAAAAATTTACATTATTCTAAATGTTTATATATAAATTTTTCGAGTTGAATTCAACTTTATCAATGCGATGTATATATACTGATAAAGTTAAATTGACCCAAAAAAGACCGAAATAACTCCTCATTTTGCCATTATTACAAAGATATTGCCTAATAAAACTCAATCTCTAACTCGAATGCCCCAGATACTCGTCCTTCGAATACCAACTGTCGGTCTTGCGACCGAGCTATAGAGGAACTTGTTGATTTCGAGATCACGACAGGTTGCCTGAAATGATTTGAGTATCGCATCCGACATTAAACCGAAAACGTCTAAATATAACAAACACTGCATGTGAGCCAATCTCATGTACGCGGATTGTGGAATGCTGTAACAACGGCTCAGCGACAGATGCTCCAATTTCGAGAAATTCAATAAACTAGGAACAGCTTGCATTGTAAGCATGGCGCAATCACTCAAGTCTAATTCTATAATATCTGGACACCTGTTTGACAAGTCTTTCACGTCTGAAAATAAAAAACCAAACGCATCAGAACCGATGTGCGCGTTGCCTAGCCGATAAATAAAAAAACCGTTTATTAATGCACTTACTATCATCAATCAGCGTTTTTCTGCAACCCGCTATGTTCAAACGTGTAATGGTCGGTGTCAACGTTCGACAAAGTAGTGTCATACAATCGTTGTCCAAGGAACACCATGCCATATTGAGGGAGTTCAAGCTGAAACATAAATTCATTGATTGTCTTGAAGTTGAGGTGTGAGATATTAAATCTGTGTATAAAATACATTTTTATACTTTTACCATTTAAGCTTCATCAAATCCGCAATACAGTCACTGTCCATATTTTCACACATTGTTAGATTCAAAACTTCTAACTCGGTGTTTTGACTAATAGCTCTACAGCAGTCTCTGTTTAGTACACACTTTTCCAGTGACAATTTCTTCAGATATTTACACTTGGACAGTAATGCGGCTAAACCATTTGGGGATATGACCGCCATCGACAGATCTAAATATTGTAATTTACTGACGTAAGAATCACTAAGAACTTCACTGCCTTCACAGAAGACAGGATCCGCGATCTCTGCTTGTGCCAGTCTTAGAATTTGTAATCCTCTCGGCAATATGTGACCTAATGTGCCTTTGCTTAAAACTTTGCTGCTCAAATCTAATCTAGTCCATAATACTTCGTCACGAGCTATTTGACACCACCGTTTGCACACCAACATGGAATTTACCTGTGTGTAAAATAAATATATTTTATACGAGTAGTAATTCAGCACATATTATTAAGTACAATACAATTTGAAATAAAAACTGTTACAACACACAGACTCTGTCATTATTCTTACCAAGTATTTCTTAGGTAGCCATTTTAATATCATCAAAATTATTTCATCTGATAATTTGTTAAATTTATCTTCACCTTCGACAGAAGGCTTTCTTGTTCTTCTAAATAAATAAAAGTTATCTATATCTAGCTCACTCTTATCAACAGAGTTATTCATTTTCTTTTTAGTTGAACTCGCTTTTGATTCCCCAAAATTATCAGGTTCCATTCTTGAGGAATAACCGGATTCATTACCAAACACGGTTAAATCATCCGAATCGTGTTGTATCCTGCAAGAACATACAATTACAAGTACGAATAAAGACAATCAACAGGTTTAAAATGTCTACACAAATACTTTTCTTTGTTACAGACCTGTCTGTGTTTTCACAGCTTGTGTAAATCTCTTCTTGATAGTCAAAAACAGGCTCATTTAACAACAATCTCTTATTATCTAAACTCGTAGGTAAAATTGGGCAATCTTCAGACTGTAATGTTTTTATACTTTCAGAGTTTGATATTTCATCTTCCAACATACCAACTCCCATATCTTGTAGAATTTCAGTTTCCACAAAATTGGTATTCCCAGAATACAACCATTTTGTACCACTTTGACAATCACTATTGAGTGTACTGTTTAGATTGTTATAGTAGCCATCATTCAAGCGTAATCGTTTACTACAAACATTTTTTATATACATTAGTATGTTAAGAAAATATTGTGCGCACCTTGTTATTCACATGTGAGTGATTGCATGTAAATAAAACACATCATCTAAGTATAAATATATAAGCGACGATCTGATTTATTGAATTTATTCATTAATTTTTACTAATATATATAATACATTAAATACAAATATATGTTCTTAACTATAAATACAATTGTAAATAAACATTTATATACACTTAACTGTAAAAATATATATAAAATTTATAATGAAATTATTGTGTGTAGAAATAAAACTAATAAACACAAAGCGTAAAATCCATCACCTTCAGAGAAACGAAGAAAACTTTGTGATGTGTGTGTGTGTGACTTCTGTTGTTTACTTAAAAGGTATGCGTTGCTTCGAACGTAAAAGTATATACTTTCCATCAAAATTATTCACGCAAAATACAAAATCTAAACTTACACTCGTGAGTCTCTTACTGGATTGAATCTCGACAAAAATTATTAGGTAGGTGGCTCGCGGGCTATGAAGGGCAGCTCATACGCCACGATAAAAATTATTTTTGGATGGATTATGTGTTAACGCTCGTGAGAACCGAGGTCTGTGAGCAAAAGCGCGGTAATTTGCTCTCGCTCACAACCGCTCACCGTGTATCAGAATATTTTCTCCGAAGTGTAACGAAGCAGAGGAGCTGATGTAATTTTCGCGTGCAACATAAAGTTTTGTAAAATACGATTTCCCCATTTTTTCTCTCTTTTTCATTGGGAAGAATACGAAAAATTATAAACACACTTGAGAGAGATGTTAACCTTATCTTACCTGCGACAATAAATGGGCGCTTGCACCTGCATATTATATCTACCTTTCCCCATTTCATCCGGAGCAACAGGTACGCAAAAGAAATACTCGCATGCAACGTTAACACCGAATGACAACGTGTGTGCTAGAGAGAAAAATGCCTCACCTCTCGGGTGGCGAGAGTTCTCCGGATTTCGACAAACGGTCCCCTTCGTGGTGCCGCGTGCACTCGACCACGCCGGAATTCATCTCTCGGCGGAACGTGCTCTGACTCGGATTTTCGTTTTTTTTTTTTACGTTACCGTTTTAACCTCACTAAATTAATCACCGAGTATTTTTACGCTCGCAGCCACTGCCTTCGTCGCCGGTCTGTACGCTGACAAAACAAATTGGCGCCAAGTGGCGCGGCGAACCGTCGTGATCTTACGACGGGACAATGAACTGACCACTGATTGGTCGGGAACGCGATTATCCGAGTGAGGGGAAAAACGCGCGCAACATGCTTACGTTATGTACTTATATGTATTTTCGCGTTCTCTCTATCGATATTGTACTGTATATCGAGATCGCAGCAGTGATCGGCTGCTCTCGAAACATCTCGAACCGCCAGTGCGCCGTTGCACGTCATCGACCGTATGATCGACAGATTCTCCGGAGATCATATGGTCGATGACGTGCTGCAACTCCAAACTTCAGTTGGAGATGTTTCGACGGAGTTTTATTTTTTCGTATCTCCAAAACACCGGCTATCTCTTCTTCTCTCACGCAGCTTCCTTCCCGCACGAAGAATTTACAATCTAAGTCTTTTTAAACGTAAGTTTGACATAGAGATAAGATTGTATACTTTTGTAACAGTCCACGAAAAGATTGTATTTTTTTTTTATAGATTTTATTACGTGAGTTTCTCATTGCGTCTACAATTGCTGTACTGTTATCTGTTATCATAGCGATTGTTCGATAGCAGAAAAGCGATCAAAAACAATTTAAAGACATTTTGTTTCGATTTTTTGTACGTATAAAAAAAATTGTAATCTTTTTGTCGATTTATACGCGCACATATACGCAACGCACACGTTCACTGTTTAAGACCTTTCAGTTTTCGATCCTCGGCGTAAATTTTCATTTGAAAGCTCACCAAGTCCGACGTTCTTTTGTGGAAATCGAATCGGTTCTTGGGGTGTACTCCTTTGTCGTGCCACCAACCGTACCTGAAAAGCGTTAGCAATTGAACTGTCGACACAGCGAAATCGAACGGTAGGTGTGACATTCCCCACACGGAAAAAAAAAAGTTTTGCTACGGCCAGCAAGAAAAATTTGCTAAATCTGCTGAATTTATTTTATTGGTCTGGATGGAGTAAGTAAATCGTCTCGTGTTATTTCAAGCAACAATTTTTTTCCGTGTAGTATAATCACGAGATTGATAAGCGTGTAAGCATAGATATTATGAAGCGAAAATTACGTGTGACTAGTCAGCAATGGCCATTGGTATAAGTCCCTCGGATTTCTATTTTGCTCCGTGGCGATTTTCTCGTCGCTCACGTTTTCCGCATTCTGCGCGAATTCTCTCGAATAGAATTTTGGCGTGACAACATTCACTGAAATTTATATATGTCCACTAAATATTACTTGACTCTATATCTAAGATGAACATACTACAAATTACGAATAAATGTCGTCAAAACAAAAGTTACTCATACATATGTATTTTTTTTTTTTATACCGTAGCTTTTTCGTTCATCGATTTGACTCCGATTTTACAAGGATTGAGGCTCGAAGGAGAACGCATTTAAAAAATTTCGCATTACATACATATCTGTGTATGTGTACCATTCGTTTTTGACGCATCGGATCGTCCAATCTGCTGACTTTTCGAAAAACACAACTTGAACGGCGGCTTCTCCGATTTCCTCGACGATCTCGTTTCGTGCGAATCGGTTTGCTGCTCGGACATATTTCGCGGATACGATCAAGTTCCCGATCCTTGTATCCGTCTTGTTGTGTCAAGAATACTCGACCGACAATATCTCTCTTTCTCTCTGCCGTGGATCAGGTGCTATGTGTCGCGACAGGACGTTTCCGCGCGACATTCAGTTTATCGTGTATTTGATCAATATTACTTGCGCGAAATACATTGTCCGAAATAACCGAACGGAGGTGGACAACAAACGTGTCGCGCGTTGAAATTCGCATTTTTATATATTTCTTTTTTTTTCAATGTAATTTCCTCTAAGAAAATGTTAAAAAATTCCTTAAACAAGATTTTATTAAAACACGATCATTAACAAAAAAAAATAAAAGCGCATATCTAATGAAGGAAAAAAACGAATAAAATCGCATTTATTCGTTTAAACGTCTTAAGACAGCCGTGTATACGCAGAATGTTTCGGGAGCAATAACTAGACCGATTCGAGATATTTTTCTATATTTATCTTCCTTTATTCTCTTTCCCCAGTAAGTGTTTCATTCATATATTCCAATAAAGTATATATGACTCTAATAATAATTAACCTGTTTATCTTCTTTGACCATGGCTATTTTCGTTTTCCTCTTACCGACCTTTAACCGCCTCTCTCTCTCTCTCTATTTCCTATTTAAAGATCATCCGCGCGTTATCTCATTGCGCTCGTGCCTCTTAAACGTCTTTCTCGATAAACTGAGATTCTTGAGAAAAAAAGAGACGGCAGGTTTCTTTGGAAAACGAAAACTTCGCTCTTTCTCTCTTCCCTTTTCGAATCGAAGTTCGAATTTTCAAGTTTTGGTTTTATTCGCAACTCTCTCTCTCTCTCTCTCGCAATTGTCATTCAGTATTCTCATATACATATCGCGCGTTCATCTTTTCTCGTGTACAGTATACAAAAAAGTTACATTTAATAAAATTGTCGACACGGATTTCATCGACAATCGGTTTTCACCGACTCACGTTACCAATGTGACATATAAATTTTTGTGACCAACAATTTTAAGGAACTTCACATTACATTTTCGATAAAATTTATTTTATCTTTTCAATTTCGATCGAGTTGTTTTTTTTTCTTGTGACGTCGGCAAAAAAACATTGTCGACGAAAGCTCCTGTCGACTGTGTGTATTTTCATCGCAACGCGAAGAACATTCCTCCTCAAAATCCTCGTGTATCCTCTCGCAATTATATTATATTATGCCATTATACGCGTAATTGTTAATCTGTACAAATTGTGTCTGAACAAATTCATTTTCCTGAAAAAATTTTGTTCTCCGACCACCGTTAGTCTCTGGAGGGGGGGATCTATCACGAATGCTTTTCCAGGTTCTCGGTTGATTTTACATCATCATATGGTCGAAGAGAGAGAACGCAACGGCGTTTTACAGAGGCGGAGTCAGTTTGTTCTCTAACTTCGTTCGGCATAGGAGCGAAGAGATGCTACTGTAAAAAATGTCACTACACACGTTGTTGTCGTACATGTGGGTATGTTCCACTCACGATATCATGCTCTTTTTGTTGCGCAATCGAAGAAGTATACGCGGAGAGATTCGACATTTTACATGTCTTTTCATTTTACTCTCATTTCATTCTCTCTCTCTTTCTCTCTCTCTATATATATATATCTATCTCTCTCTCTCTTCTTCATAGAATAGTCTCAAGATATCTCAACAACGGATCTTGGTTAAATCCCGAAAAATCGTTCAACTGCAATTAAACATCGCAAAAGGTCAACAAGGTAGAGATTCTTACGCGATTGTTGCTGGTTGATTATTATTATTATTATAATAATACAGGACGAATTTTTTTTTCTCCTTAAGACTTTGTATTTAATTAATCACTCACAAAAGGGAGGCATCGCACGAGTTCTTATAGAAAAATACTCGAGATCTTTTCAAGGATACCGAACAAAGATACAAAACTTTTCGATTTCTTTTTCTTTTCGTTTTCTTTTTTTTTTTTTTTTCTATAAAAAGCATGTTGCAATCGGCAGTGTTTTTTTTTTTTTTTTTTTTTTTTGTTATCATCGACCGACTTCGATTGTATTTGACCAGATTATTCTACGTAGTATCCTCAAAACAAACGTGTAAATATTTTTCTATAAGATATAATTCTCTCTCTCTGATCAGAAAATATTCTTCTAGTGTTTAACCGAGAGTGTTTTCGTTGTCGATCGAGGTTCAATAAAAACGCGACCCCGTTTATTCTTTACCTTAGCGGAGGCGAGAAGATGACAAATCGATATCATTTCCTTGCAAGAACAAAGAAAACGACAGGATAAATAACGATGTGCAAATCGACCGAATGATGAATTGTATACATTAGAGAAAGAGAAGATTCTCACTCTCTTATAAAAAGTATTCTCAATAAGAGATCTATGAAAAGATTTAGCCAATTGGAAATACACGACACAACGTGAAGAATTTGGCAGGTCCGGAACATCGAGATTTCAGTGTATCCCGGTCGCCTTCGCTAATGCGTTACAGAGTTTAAAAAAGTGTAAAACACTGGTTATCAGAATTGTCATCTTGAGAAAAAAAATATCGTACGTGTCGTTACCTTGCGAACGATTGATATATTTCTCGCGCGTGATATTTTTTTTCTCAAAGTAATCGCAATAACCGGCAAAGATTTTTACACTCTTTCTCTCTCTCTCTCTCTGTCTCTCGTTACGACACCCTGTTATTACATCTGACACGAAATTCATTTGCGATTTGTACTTCTGTGTGTGCACTTGTGACCGACTTGAACGTCGACGCGCAAGGACGGCGTGTTTATGCGTATTTATGCGCACACACACACGCACATACGTGAAATTAAAAAGAAAAAAAAAATAGAAAAAGAAAATCACGGAAAGAAATCGCGGATCAGAAAAAGAAAACATTTCCGAACACTGATGCCTCGTCGATACAATTACGGCATTATTGCTTCCAAGTATCCGATGTAAAGGGATGTTTATGTGTATATGTTCAAACGTGTGTGTATCTTCTTGTTAAAAGGAGAGAATATAATAAAAACTGTTTCGATGTTTCACTTAAAAAATATACAGTTTTTTAATGCTCAATCATTTTGTTGAAGAAACAAATGACAAATCAGATTTTTACTTTCCATTAAATCACGCCTCTCTGCCGCTCACTCAATCTGCGATCGAATTTGTAGTTACACCTCTCAAGTCGCGTAGAAACGCGTGGTTTTGTTTCGTTATCGAACCAATCATGTTACGAGCTTTTATATGTATATATATACATACATATATATATATACTTGGTACGGTCGTACGCACGAATTGGATCCATTGAAACCATGATTGATTAACATATTCGCTTATAAGTATAAAGTATTTTGTACGTTCATGTAATCCAGTCTCAACATTTCGCTAGATTTAAACGCACGCCACTTAAATACGAAATTAAAAAAGTATATACGTCGACAAATTAGCGCCTTGTGTGTTCATGTGATTTCATTGTAATTGATTCGAATTTGAACAAATATTTCAAGGCCGACTAACGGCAATTTCAGAGTTTTTTTTTTTTTCGATACATCATACGCAGTTAAATTTTGTTACAATAAAAAGAAATCGACAAAAAGTTTTTCTGTTGGGTTATGAGTTTTTCGAAAAAGAACTTGCTAATAATTTTTGCACAATTAAATTGTAAGAATAGTACGTATGAGCATATTATATTATAAAGTGGCTTTAGCCCATGTTTTTTTTTTCTCTTTCTCTCTCTTTTACTCACTCGCTCGCTTGCTCACTCACTTTCATTCGCTCAATCTTTCGTACTGAAAACTGAAGAGCTATACTTCGATTTACAAAACATCTAATACTAAGCAATAAGATATCGCACCAAACGCAAGAAATAAAAGAGAAGCTGTCCCCCGTCTGCACTCTCTTCTCCTCGAATAATTCTCAAACACACAAATTTCTAAGGAGAAGAAGGCACAAGGGACAAAGGACAGCTCCTCTCTTCCTTCGCAATTATATAAGCTCCGCGTCTCTTTTCAACCATATCAAAAAAATATATCGTTTATGTGTCCTACATATATAAGTGGGTATGAAAAATAAAAAATATTTTTTGGCCATTTTTCATTTTATAACAAGTTTTTGGAGATGGAGAGGAGAGAAGCGGGGAAGTGGAACGTGGGATTCAGTGGTCGGACAATAGAGAGGAATGTTTCGGGTTTTACGGACGAGAGAGAAGGAAGTCGGTTTAGAGAAAAGGCCGTGAAAACGTGTGAGGGACGTGTGTGCGAGGGAGCGATGGGGAAGAAGAGGGGGGGAGGAGGTAATGAGAGGAAAAGATAGGAAACGCTACTTATCTATTGTTTTACGATACTTTAGGCACTATAACTATACTAGATTTAAATTCCTATTTACATCCTCCTTTGCTGTCTCTCTCAACTATATCCCATCTTCGGTTGATAAACATTGGATTACGTTTACAAAGAAACAAAAATGAATCTGCTACTCGCGTCACCGCACACTCTTTTTCCAATGTCAACTGAACGTGTTTAAACTGAAACCGAGAACTATCTCCAATGACTTTTTTTAACACAACAGTTCGCACTGTCAACAGATATCTCGTTTTTTTTTTGTTTGTTGTTTTTTGTCACGAAAACGCTCTCTTCGCAAAGATATGTATGTCGATCGTAATTATTGCCAGATAGGCGTATTATTTCGACAAAAGAGTGTGCGGGTAAAAGATGAGAGGAACAAGATGCTCATCACTCGAAATATGTGATTATTTTTATTCTTTTTTTTTTTGCACGTTTTTGTTTTTTGAAAAAGAGTAACGAAAATTTCACATTCTTCTCACATTGTGATTCATTCTTCGTAGAGTTGCTGGTGCCCTCCCCCCCCCACACACACACACACACGGCACACTAACCACAACAAAACCCGCACCACACAACGTCTTTTATATATGATATTATTATTCTCTTTAACCGCAACTCTTTGCAAAAAAGATGACTGTCTTCGTATATCGTGGGGACGAGAATGTTTATCATTCCTACAACCGACCACTGTTGTGTACACAAACGCAATATAACCATGGCCCAGCCACATATTATACGGAAGAAAAAAAACATCACGATAGCAATCTTTGACCAATAAAACACGTGTGTATGTGTGTGTATATATATATATATATATATATATATGTGTGTATGTATATGTATATATTGACTCTATACTCCACAGATGGATAAACAAAAAAAAAGTATAAAATCGAGCGGATTACACACGACATAAAAAAAAAAAAACAAAAAAAAAACGAGGAAATAAGCAAAAAGTGAGTAAAATAATAATTTGACATATGTGTGGTCGGTATGGTTGAGTAGTATATCTTACAGTGATTACAAACTTACAAAGTGCTTGGAGATTTTTCCCCTTAAAGGCTAGCAATTAAAAATTTCCTTCATACTCGCACGCATATATACACACGACCACACACAAACACACATACATATGTGTATATATATATATGTATGTATCTTTATTTGCAGCCTCACACACGCACTCACGCATCCACTCGCATTCAATTATTATATGTGAAAACTCATTACACTTACAGATCTGTGTATTATGGCCATTTTTTTTCTCTTTTCTTTTTATAATTGTTTTTCTTATTATAGTCACGCGCAGCGTATCTCACAAACATTCCCTCACTTTTATACTCTGCTCTTTCTGCGTCTGTCTCTCTTGCAGTATATGTGTATATATACATACATATACATGCATATAGATACATACGTATATGTATATATATATTAACTTGAGAAAAAAAAGAGCATTCACTTACAGCCGAAGCTATGTCGATACTTCGTTACAATGTGTACACGCTCGAAATATAAGTTGTTGTTGTTTCTTCTTCTTCTTCTTCTTCTTCTTCTTCTTCTTCTTCTTCGTCTGCACGTTTCGGGACTCCATAGAAAAGATAGTAAAACCAAATGCATGCATGCTGTTTTGTTGCTTAATTGCTTAAATATGTGTTAGATTGTATGGAACTTTGCGCAAGACAAAAAGTGAGAAAAATGCGAATTCGTAAAAATGATTGGTTTTGTTTCGGATGAGAAAGATCGTTTGTCAACAACACGCACACATACATCAAGAACGATAATTAAAGGAACGAAGAGTTTTTGGCTTTGCGCAAAGAGGCCGATTAATTTCTTCCAGCACACATACACACATATTTCTTCGTTTCCTTAATAAGAGAGTCCGCACAATATATTGCTTTCCGTAACATCATAGCTTTCTTATTTCTACACACGAATTTTTCATTGTATATATGCATAGAGATATATATATGTATATATATATATATTTTTATATAATCTCATCCACGCGCGCTAAAAAGACTATATATAATCTTTTTTTTTTACCTTATCGGGTTACTTACAAAGTAGAAAGAAGACAGAAGTTGACAAAAAGCCATGTTCGCCATGTTCTACAGCACAAGCGAATGACTTCCTAAGAAAGTTTCTAATAATGAAACCATAAACATGTACAAACGCGTGTTACAACTCCCTGTGTGTGCAGCCTTCCAGAATAGAGAATTTGTACAATTCTACACAGACGAGAAACTCTGTGAGTTTCCGAAAAAATGAATTACAAACACCGACGTCCACTGTTTTGTTTTTTTTTTTTTTTTTTTTTTTTTTTTTTTTTT